>JASANB010001484.1:0-15931 GCA_030248155.1 Sabatieria punctata
GGTAACATGCTGATTGCAGTAATTAGTTAATGGTGCATTGGTGTTGTGCTGACGTGTACAAAATAATCTGGAAGTCAAAAGCAGTTGTTTTTACCATATTCGGTCATATTTGTTAAAAATGCACAATTTGGTTGCGCACCGCACCACGTTATGCTTTGCTTAGTTGTTGGTGTTTAAAATAATAATCAGGAGGTCGGAAGCAGTCGTTTGATACAAAATTTGACCGTGTTTGTTTTTTATTTACAATAGGAGTACTCATGCCACTATGTTAGGCCTACCTTCTAATTTGGCTTTTTTATAAGCGATTAACGGATTGAGGAGGAAACGGTGGCGAGAAGCAAGCAGGACGGAGGTTGTTAGAAAGAACAGGCAGAAGCTCTCATCGAACGTCGATTTCCACAGCAGAGTGTATTATTATGACTATGGGAGAAGCGGAAGTTCCGGAGGATTATTACGCTACGCTAAACGTTAGCAGAGAGGTTAGCTTGTTTGTTGTTATGGTTGTTTGTTTGTTTGTTTGTTTGTTTGTTTCCGAACAATAGGCCTATTCTTATCTTTTCGTTCGTAAGTTAGATATGAGCTAGCTTTTTCGTGTCAGTTGAGTTTCGTACTCACTCTTCTGCACTTGTTCGTGTCTGTGATTGGGAGCGCGAGAGGAAGAAGAGACGTCAGTACAAGATCGTCATAAACGGACTGATCTTGGACTCTACTGACAAGAAAGAAGGCCATCCCTGACCTGGTGAAAGACCTGCTGTATGGCTTTGCTGTTGACACTAATTGCGTTGCAAACACTCTCTGACCATACATGTAACAGGGGGGTCTGCCCCCCCACCCGACTTAGGCCAGACCCCCCCCCCCCCCCGGATGGGACCCCTCCCCCCCCCCCCCGAGACGATTTCACCGACCCCCCCCCCCTCCGATTTTTCTGGCAAGTAAATTTTCGAGCAAATTTTTGCAATTTTTTACACTTTCACACACAAAAATTGCCAAAATCGCCTGCAAAACAGCACTTTTTAGCTGTATTTCAGCCCAAATTAGCGATTTTTGGCGATTTTTAGGCCAAAAATTGCGATTTTTCTCGATTTTTGAGCGTTTTTTAGGGCCGACCCCCCTTTCCCAAAATTTTGGCTCAGACCCCCCGGCCGGCGCCAGACCCCCCAAGCCCCCCTCCCCCCATCGGCGGATGACCTGTTACATGTATGTCTCTGACTGTGGCAAAACGAGTGTCGTTCAATTAAAAGACGCTGCAATGAAGATGGCGGTCTTCCTCAAGAAGCGGTCTGTATTGACTAAGAAACCTCATCAGTACTCCGATATTTTTCTGGGGCACGATCTCACACCTTGGCAGGCTAAAAAAGCATTTCACCTGCGGAACGAACTCCGTCAAAGACAGGCAGAAGGCGAAGAAAACTTATTCATAGACTACGGCACACTCAAAATTAGGAGATTTCGTAAACTGTGATGATAGCTGTGTATTTTTTGCTCTACTATCATAATACGGTATCGCGATATGTCAATTTGGCGATGTGTGTTCCGTGCTGTTTGAATGAAAGTAAAGTAAAGTGAAATGGCGTCAGGGTAGGGGTTCACTCTGAAATCCAGTCAGGTGCTGAGGGAAGCTAGGAGGATATCGAAAACTGCATTCCTCTTGTTTATAGGGATGGACCGGTATAGAAAACAATTATGCCTCGTTAAACATTTAGCTACAGGCTGTCTCTAAAAACGGACATTTATTTCGTTTGCGTTTTTCGCAAATTTTGTTCAAATCGAGTGAAATTTGAAATATTGGTGCCAGGATAAGGGAAATTTTTGCTTGTTAAAATTTCGCAACAGAACAGAAAAATAAAAAAATCGCAACAAGAAAAACGTGTACGTTTCTCCGGACACCCTGCTTTATTATCGTTGGTTTTAGGCGACCGATCAAGAAATCACTAAAGCATTTCGCAGCTTGAGTCGCTTCTACCACCCGGACAGACACACAGATCCTGATCGGAAACAGGATGCTGAGCATCTGTTCAGGAAACTGCGAACCGCTCACGAGGGTAGATCTGTCTGCCTGCTCATCTTTCTCACTCCGACTTCATTTTAGTCCTAATTGATCCGCACAAACGCGCTATCTACGACACAGTGGGGCAGCGCGGTTTAGACGTGGAAGGCTGGGAGTTGGTGGCGCGACAATATGGAAAGGAGGAAATAGTTGAGGAATATGAAAGGCTGAAACGACGAAGAGAAGACGAAGAGCTGAGAAAAAGCGTCAACCCTGCCGTAAAATTCGCAGTTTGGTTGCGTTTATTAGATGATAGTGCGCAGTGTTGTCAGGGTCTAATGGAAGTGACAGTCAATGCAACAGACCTGTTCAGTCCTCAGAGCAGCGAAGAAGCTGAGCTCGACTACGAAACAAGGTTTCTCTTTCTTTTCCGACTCACGCTCTGCCTAGCCTGCACTTAAACTGCCAGGAAAAAGTGGAAGGGGTATGAGTAGGCCGATTTCCTAAAAAATGGTCGCCAGCAACCGTTATCGAGGTCCGTCTGGGAACCGTATAGGGCGGTGAGGGGTAAGCTTCTCGGCCCGTGCATGTCTTCCATTTCATTAAGTTTGAATGACAGATGTTTCTAAACAAACTATGCCCTCGAAGCCACGTTCCATATCATGCGTATAGAAACGTTCAGCCTGAAACGAACAAATGCCAAAATTGAGAAGAATAAAAAAAACTTTATTACAGTGCACGTGCACAGCACAATTAGCAGTAATAACCCCGAAGGGCCACATGCAAGGCAATCACCACTCGGGACGAACCCCACCCCACTATGTGTCGTACGCTGACCGCATGGGAGCCGACATTGCTCACCGCTACGCCACAGACGCAGACTTGACTTGTACAGGGTGGGCCATTTATCTATTCCCAGTTTCATTAGGACATAACTTTTTCCTACACAGACCGATTTTGCTGAAATTTTGTATAGATACACCCTGATACTTCAAGTTTTTACTGTTAAAATTTTAGCGCGTTCTGACATGAAATGTCTGAATAACAGTAAACTTTTCAAAAGTTCGTTATTGCACTATGAATTATACTCGTAGTACAGAACGAGGCTGGCGATTTGTTGAAAGTGGAATGGAAGAGGAGCTGCTTTTTATGCAGGATGGGGCGCCTCGCCACTGGGGCCTGGCGGTGCGTGCATGGCTCAACGAGTGGTTACCAAACCGCTGGATGGGCCGCGGATCCCCCAACATGCCCTGGCCACCACGCAGCCTGGACTTAACGCCCTGCGACTTTTTCTTATGGGGCTTTATCAAGTCAAAAGTCTATGCCACGCGACCGGCTGACATTCCAGAACTGAAAGAGCGCATCAGGATGGCCTTTGAAGAGATTACGGTCGAGATGCGGCAGAAGACTATGCTGGAGTACCGACTGAGGCTTGAGAAAGTGATCGAAAAAAGTGGCGGCCACGTGGAGACGCATACCTAGCGACCAGAGTGAAGGATTAATTTTAAATTTTTACTGTAAAAATTTGAAGTGTTAAGACATTTGTATGTAAAATTTTAATAAAATCGATCTGACTGGAAAAAAGTTATGGTTATATGAAACCGGGAATAGATAAATGGCCCACCCTGTATTTCTTTCATCTGGAGTGAGTGCGTTATTAGGAAATTTATCAGTTACGTTGTCACACTATGGTTTAATATGAGAACTACTTCACGGCTAATTTTGGTTGCTTGCATCCTTCAGACCATTTGGATCAGGTCCGCGGGAACGATTATTCTGGGAAGTAAATTTCAGCCGCTAAAACTGACCGGAAAACAGTTTAGCGATTTTTCGCACTCCTGTGTCCCTTCCATTGCGTATTTTTGTATCAGAGCCTCTTCTCTTTTCAGTCGTCGAGTGCGAGTAGCTGTTGCAGTTAGGTGTAGACGGACTGAGAAGAATGGGTTTTGCTGACTGCTTTGTTGCAGGACGTTTCCCTACGTAGAGATGGCCGGTCTGAGTATGACGCAGTCGATCGAGGCTCCGGTTACTGTCAACGACCGACTGATCTTGCGAGGTTCTCTCCAGTCCTCCAACGGCGTCGGTCTCGGCAACTTGAGCTTAAGTTGGCGCCGTCTGGTCAGCCAGTTAATGTGGGCCGAGGTGAGCCGCCTCTTCCAGACACAACTGCGGTCAACGGCTGTTCTTTAGAGCAATCTGTCTGTCGGTGACCAGCTGAAGGCCTCCTGTAAATTGGTTAGAACCTTCACTAAGCGCTGCTTCGGCTCAGCTAAACTCTACAGCAAGATCTATCTTGACGCCGCTACGCTTCAAGAAATGGTCGATCCTGGAATTGAATTCAGTCAGTGCTGCTGTGATTCTATTGATTGAGTATGGCTGGTTTGCAGGTTTGAACCATCAGTTAGACTTGCACGTCCGAGGTTCAGTTGCAGTGAAACTGGGAGCTCGACAGTCAGTTACTACCACTTTAGTTTTTGACGACAACTTGAGACGACAAGGTCTAATTGGTCTAGTGGTGAGTCTGGTTGATTTCATTCAAATATCTTCCTTCCTCACCCGCCACAACCAACCGGAAATCACTCACCCTTCTGGTTTTTGAGAAGCAATTTGTGGGCTATTTTGTCGTTATTCGCGACCGACACGAACCCTGTGTTTTGCTAATTGTGTGTTCAGATTAATAGTGTAGTGTAGGATGTTGTTTGTTCAGCTTGGCGTACCGGCGTCCTATGCGGTGGTTTCGTGCAGTAAGGAGTTGGTCCAAAATGAAGCTGTGATACATGGTTCTGCCAAGGCAGGCATTGGATGGTTGATGGCCGACCTTGGCTACGAACGAAAGGTGTCGCGATACAGCAGACTCGGTTGTGGCTTTAGAATTGTATTACCCACTGGAAGCCTCAGGGTGCATCTCAAGTGAGCTTTTGCACTCGTTTAACAGACCGGTATGTCGAATTAGAGATCTCTATCACCGGTATCGGATAAATGGTATCGCACATTATCCAGCCCGGATTTGTCTTGTCATGGTACCGATTGAACCGAAGCTATAATGAAGATCGGTGCCTTGGTATTGCTTCGATCGAGACCTCAGTCTATCACGTATTCACGATACCAATCGTACCCATTACATCTATGTAGGTATGGGCGACCATTTTTAATAAGCGATGCTACGAATAATACCGTATGAAGTGAAAGTCCACCTATATTCATACATGTAACAGGGGGTCTGCCCCCCACCCGACTTAGGCCAGCCCCCCCCGGATGGGGGGAAACCCCCCCCCCCCCCGAGACGATTTCACCGACCCCCCTCTGATTTTTCTGGCAAGTCAATTTTTGCAATTTTTTACACTTTCACACACAAAAATTGCCAAAATCGCCTGCAAAACAGCACTTTTTAGCTGTATTTCAGCCCAAATTAGCGATTTTTGGCAATTTTCAGCCAAAAAATTGCGATTTTTGAGCGTTTTTTAGTGCCCACTCCCTCCCCCAAAATTTTGGCTCAGACCCCCCCCGGCCGGCGCCAGCCCCCCCCCCAACCCCCCCCCCCCTCCCCCATCGGCGGATGACCTGTTACATGTATGCCTATATTAGTTTGTCTACACACCCAACTTCTTATAACATGAAATCGTTTCGAAATCAATCAAGAGTAGAAGTTAATTGCAGACTAATCCGGTCTTCCCAAACCTATCAGATGGACGTGGTGCTATGTGAGCAGAGCGACTACACGTTAAGCAGTTTTCTCTACGGAGTATTGGTGCCCGGTGTGTGTTACGTGTTGCTCAAACAGTTGCTCAAGCCCTACCTGGAGCGCTGGCAGGACACCAGCGAAATGGAAAGACACATGCGTTCCAAAGAAGCAACAGAGATCAGAAAGCGGGAAGCCAAACAAACGGTATTTCTTGGGCTGCTTATATCAGGTATCCAATATGCAGATCTGGTGCGTATTCTTAGGTGGAGTTGATGCGCGAGACAGCCGATCGACTCAAACAGCAGGAAGAGAAGAGAAAAGGCTTGGTTATTATAGATGCAAAGTATGGAGATATTTATTCCACTAGGAGCAATCAGTACAGGTCAGTCTTTCTTTCTGCGGCATACAGTTTATCCGTGCAAAGGGGTAAATGAAAGTTCGTTCACAAAATGGCTAAAAGTTTTTGACCATAAATTACTCAAATGCTAGTTTTAGCTCTAATTCAACTGAAATTGTAAAATTAGTCTGTTTAGTAGTTTTATATAAGATGGGAAATTACTTCCCAGAAAAGGGCGAGGGTGTGCAAAAAAGCTTTCTGAATCCCTACCTAATCTGGATATCGGGTTCTCGTCGGCATGGGCATGGCATGGCATGGGCTGAGCCCCTTAAATTGCTGATTGATCAAGATACTATACTATTGTTGTTTGTTGCTTCAGTAATGCAGTGGTGGATGTTACGGTTCCGCTACAGACCTTAGTTGTAGACTCAAAACTTCTGCTCTGTGATGCCAGCAAAGTAAGTAAACCTACGCAGTTCTGAACACTTACCTACCTAACTCCCAAGTCTGGCGCATTTCAGGCGCAACTACCTGGATTCTACGACCCGTGTCCCAGCGTAGAGAAGATGCTTCTAGTTAGGTACCGATTTCGAGGCGTAGA
Organism: Sabatieria punctata; assembly: GCA_030248155.1. Classification (NCBI taxonomy): domain Eukaryota; kingdom Metazoa; phylum Nematoda; class Chromadorea; order Araeolaimida; family Comesomatidae; genus Sabatieria; species Sabatieria punctata. The sequence goes on from JASANB010001484.1 coordinate 6,608, forward strand.
ACATCGAGTCACTGTCACCGATTCGCAAGGTTTATTTATTCCAAAACAATGTAAGTTAATTGCCTTTCCAGAGGCAGCGATGCGCCGTTATTCTGGCTTGGTTTTTAGCTCATAAAGTCTGCTGAAAGCAATGACAGAGAAGGATCAAACCAAATCTACGTAGCTATTGAAGTGACGGACATCGCCAGTCAGTCGTTAGCCGTTATGTTAGTTTGTTTTAGTTTTCTCTTGTTGAATTTACTGTTTTATCACGAGTAAAGTTGTTGCTAGTATTTCGAATGAGTAAAGTTTGCGGTCAATGTCGCTGACTCATTGCCATGTTGTTTATACGGCAGACGGTGCTCTACCCGTCTTATCGCTGAGTTTTTTCCTGTCGGCCGTCCAGTCTGTGCGTGGGTGAAAAACAGGTTGTTGGAGGAGTCTGTGTTTTCTGTTCCTTGTTCTCTCGGCGCTTGCTAGATAGTTAATCTGTCGTAAGCGTTTTCTGCTCATAAGTCACCCACTTTGCTCTCAAATTTATCTTTTCCTGTGTCATATAATTATACTAAGAGAATTCCACCATCATTGATTATTATTGGCCGTTCGCAAATAAAAGCGTAGAACAGGTTGTTTCTGCATCAAAATTGATTTAACCGGCCGTAAGTGCGCATTGCGCTGTAAAATACGGCGTACACCCAGTCCTCTATCTCCTGCATTGTGACTAGAGTAGTGCGCGTGATGTGTAGTTTGGCTGTCGTAAAGTTTTCTACCAACGTTTTAAGTATACAGTGTGACTATATGACCATCATAGGCTCAGGGTGTATTAGTGATGAGATGCGATTAACGTAGGCGGCGGCTATCAACAAAGTACTAGAGTGAGCTTACATGGACCGGGGAGGCACACCACCTCCCCTCTCCAGTCAAGGCACCTCGGCTCCCCCTGCCGAAAAAAATTTTGGCAATTTTTTGGAAATTATTCATGTCATGGCTTGAACTGAACAAATTTAGACCAGTGAAACCCAGTTCAGTTAGAAGAGAAGCGATAATTTACTAATGTTTCTGTGTTATGGTGAGCTGACGAGTTGTTTATCTGAGAAATTCTCTGTCGGAGAACAGCGCGCCTTACACATTACGCCATTACGCTGAATGACGTTTACCTATCAATAATATGAAATCAGCTCTTAGCGTAAATGCATGTTGCTACCTACGTATTTATTGTGTTTCAACATGCAGGTTACCTTTAAGAAATGTCGCTTAGATTTTTGAATTCGTTGTTTTGCTTTATATTGTCTAAGATAGGATATCCAAACTGGGGCGTTTTCCATATTTGTGCGCATGCATGTGCTTAGGGTTTTCCGTGCCGTTAACGTACGTACGTATTTGCAGCAATACTATTCGTTGATCGTCAAGTGGCGCTGTGAGACAATGTCGTCAGTACCTCCAGATGAACCCCCTCCACCATATCCGGGTTTGCCCGGTTCAGAACCTCCAAAACAGGCGCCTTACGCTCCAAACTACGCTCCTGCCTACGTGCAACAGGAACAAATGCAGACAGGCGCTCCTCCGCGTGAGTAATACAGTCGGTAATACTGGGATGTCTGAAGTGTCTGTTGCATACATGTAACAGCTCCGGGCCGACCTGGGGGAGGGGTAGGGGTTTTCGTCCGGTGGGGCAACATTTAAAAAGCTCCAAAACGCCTGGAAATCAGTTTTTAGCAGGTTTTTTCAGTAAGGACGCTAAAAATCGCTATTTTAAGCTGCCAAATAGCGTTTTAGAGCTAAAAACAAGCAGAAAATGACAAAAAGGGCCTCCGAAAACACAGATTTCTTTTAAATAGCAGCAGTGGAAACGCCAAATTCAGTTTCCAAAGGCTTTTCAAGCTAATTTTACGCTAAAAATTAGTGATTTCTGAGCCAGTTTGTTAGTACTGGAGCCACTGCTAGTACTTGTATTTTTTGGGTCAGGGGTCCCTTAACCTGTCTCGGAGGGTAGGGGGGTTGGCCTTTCTAGCAGGGGGTAACCTCCAAACCGCTAGTACATGTATGGTCTGTTCTACTTTCAGCCATGGCTATGCCTCCGCCGGTTCAAAGCACCGTCATCGTCACCAATGTTGGCAACTGTCCTAATTGTCGGGTGAGTTCACTTTCATCAAACCTTGCTGCTATTCCGTGTCTAGGTAACGACCTTAAAAATACGTACGACTGAAAAATTTGTATTAAGATACTCTGCTTAGTTGCTGAGAACCCTTAAAATGACAACACATTTTTGCAGTGAACAAGAGCGATTCCGTTGCACTTAAGAATTAGACAGATTCCGACTGCTGAGCGCTAATGAGGCTTTACTGGTGATGTAGAATCTGTTTTATTATGGAGTGCAACGGAGTAATAAAAATCGCTCCTGTTCATTGCCAAAATCTCTGTTTTGACTTTGAGCCCAAATATCTCAGGACCCAAGCAGAGTATCTTAATAAACATTTCTGCAGTCTTTCAAGAATTTGTTTATCTTTCATACAAACAGATTCATTCAAATCGGTTGAGAAAGATTTACGCTTGCTGCAGTAAAAAACTGCTGGGTTGTTTTTTGGCACTCTCTGTTTATGTACCACCGGAGATTTCCGCTTATAAGACCACCATAATCAGATTTTGTGTAATTCCGAATAAAGTTTTACAAGTCAAGTGTAGAATTGTCTGACATATCTGGAATAATCATCTATGTGATACAATTTAACTTTTGGCCAAAAAACCGTTTTTTGCAGTGTAATAACATTTTCCAGTTATAAAACCATGGTCTTCAAAAGGGCGCCAAAAGGTTATCCTAAATTTGGGCATTTTCCAATTATAACAGTCAGGCACTTAACGCCGTTTATGGTACCGACACCATATAAGGTGCCGGTACCATATATGGTACCGGTACCGAGGGTAGTGGTACCATATATGGTACCGGCACCATATATGGTACCGTCACCATATATGGTACCGGTACCATATATGGTACCCCCACCTTCGGGGCCTGTGGTGGCACCATATATGGTACCACCACTCCACTTATTCGAAGAGGTACCATATTTAGTGCCGGTACCATATATGGTACCACCACGCTCGGGGACTGTGGTGGTACCATGTATGGTACCGGTACCATATATGGTGCCGGCACCTTATATGGTACCGGTACCATATATGGTACCCCTACCTTCGAGCACTGTGGTGGTACCATATATGGTGCCGGTACCATATATGGTACCCCTACCTTCGAGCACTGTGGTGGTGCCATATATGGTGCCGGTACCATATAAGGTGCCGGTACCATATATGGTACCGGTACCATATATGGTACCCCTACCTTGAGGCACTTGATTTTCTGCCATTAAACTCAATTTTTAAACGAAAGAAAGGTGCAAAAGTTAGGCATGTTTTAAGTCTGAATTCGATTAGTAAGCGATAAATTCAGTTTGGGAATTTTTGGTCCCGTACATAGTCAAGCATCTTCAGAGGGCTGAGGACTCTTCAGTCATGACTGAAGTGTCTAGTACAGTAAACCTTTGTAGCTCAAACAAAAATGAAAGGTGTTAAATGTATTTCACAGACGATTCTGAACGTTTTTGGAGACGTTTTCTTTTCGATTCCAACTCACAACCCTGCGATCTTTTCCGGCGCTCAACCAACTTCCCCACCCTTCTCTGAACTTTGCAGTTTATGGTTGGCCTCTTACATTGTCTTACGAAAAAACCAGATTCGGCTGATCGAATGCATGTACCAACCAACCATGCCCATGCCTAACTTTTTCACCTTTCTTTCATTTAAAAATTCGGGTTCTTAAAATACTCTTCAGCCACTTTTGGCGCTCTAACTCTTTTGCAACCCTATAGTGGCATATTTTATTGCAGAATTTCGTAGAGCTATCATTGCTCTACATTTTGGTTAGTGGAACGTTTGCCTATCAGCTTGCGTTTACGAGAAAATTGAGTTTAATGACAGAAAATCAAGTGCGAAATTGGCCTCAAGGTAGGGGTACCATATATGGTACCGGCACCTTATATGGTACCGGCACCATATATGGTACCACCACAGTGCTCGAAGGTAGGGGTACCATATATGGTGCCGGTACCATCTATGGTACCGGTCCCATATATGGTACCGTCACCATATGGTACCGGCACCATATATGGTACCACCACAGTGCTTGAAGGTAGGGGTACCATATATGGTGCCGGTACCATATATGGTACCGGTACCATAGAAGGTGCCGGCACCATATATGGTACCGGCACCATACATGGTACCACCACAGTCCCCGAGCGTGGTGGTACCATATATGGTACCGGCACTAAATATGGTACCTCTTCGAATAAGTGGAGTGGTGGTACCATATATAGTACCGGTACCATATATGGTACCGGCACCATATATGGTACCGTCACCATATATAGTACCGGTACCATATATGGTGCCACCACAGGCCCCGAAGGTGGGGGTACCATATATGGTACCACTACCCTCGGTACCGGTACCATATATGGTACCGGCACCTTATATGGTGTCGGTACCATAAACGGCGTTAAGTGCCTGACTGTATAAGACAAGGTCTTATATAAGTGAAAAACTCCGGTAGGGGGCAGACATAGGCTAACGTTTCGGCTGATAGCAGGAAGAATTTTCAAATCTTGAGGGGTCGGCAGCGGCTGAAGAGGGTTTGAGGTGGTGCTAAATAATGGCGATTTTTTACTAAAATCAAGGTTTTTTTGCAATTTATCCGTCAAAATAGACTATTTTGAGCTCATTTACACCTAATCTGGGCATGCTTCTTTCAAATTTTCTGCACAAAATTCTTCCAAAATCATTCCTGATGGGGTCGAGTCAGAGCCTGAGGAGGTAAACCCCCTTAAGCCCAACCTTTTACGTAACTGCTCGGTGTTTATGGGGTTACACCCCAGGTGAAGAAGGGACAAACCCCTCCCTCGACCCTGCCCCCTAGCAGACATGGGCAAGGGGGTCTGAGGGTTGATCACCTCAGGCTCTGACCTACCCCCCAGGCCGCCGCTACCCACGCCCCTCACGATTTGAAACTTCACCACCTCTCAGCCGAAAAGCTAAGCCATGTGTGCCCCTAGGCAGTTCAGGACCCGACCCAAAAATATGTGTATTTGTATCGGCTTCTGAACTAACATAGGAATCACCAGCATTTAACTTAAAATGTCGTTTGGTAGACGAATTTAACGTTTTCGCTACTGTTATTCAAGTCGCATGTGTTTTTGGAAGCTTTTTTGTTATTTTATTGAACCTACTCCTTGCGAAATACCTCGTGGACCCCCCCCCCACCTGGCACTCAAGCACCTACCCCAGCCCTTTCCTGGTCTTGACATTCTAAATGATGAAATCAAAGTCAATCAATGCTGCGGGTTACAAAAAGTCATTCAACTTAGAATTGCCTGGCAAATTATAATTTTTGTGGATCACGTCGAAATTTTGGACAGATGATAAATGCTGAAAATTTGACCCAAACTGACTGAGACTGGTTTGAGTGATTGAAGGCAGACATAGGCTAGCATTTCGGCTGATGGGGAGTAGAATTTTCAATTCCTGAGGGGGGCTGAGGGGGGTAGGAGCGCCTGATGGGGGGTTGAGGGGGTGTATCCTTAAAGCGCACTAATCAAAAGCGCACGTCTCATAAGCGCACATCCCATAAGCGCACTTCCCATAAGCGCACGCTCAGAAAGCGCACAAGCGCACAAAAAAGCGCACAAGTAAATGTTCCTTCCCGGTAGCCTTGTAGCCTCTTCCTCTTTCACAAGAGCCTTTCGGGATTGAGACAGGTACTGGGCGAGCAGACGATCAAGGCCCCTAAAAGTCAGTTTTGTCACCGCTGTAGCAACTGCAAATCTCTATGGATTTGAATGAATCCTTTTTTAAATGAAAGATAAATAAATTGTTAAAAGATTGCTGAAATTTTCATTACTGTGCTCTGCTTAGATCCTGAGATATACGCCCTCATTAGGGACCCCTAAAAGTCAGTTTTGCCAGAACTTGAACTTGTAGTAGAACTGAATAAAGGTGGGCTTGGCACCAAATGAAAGGGTTTATGCTCGGGTTACTAGTAAAACACAACACACGCACAACACAATCACTCAAAGGCGACTACACAATGCGAAGACACTCAAACACTCACACAAAACAATGAAACTCTTCAGTACATACTGTTATACTTCCATCAACGGTGGACTCTGTTACAACTGAGACGGGCATCTAAAAGCCTTTATATATACAGTAAAGCTCTATATGTCCAGAACAGGCGTTTTATTTCACATTACTATATGTGCGCTTTCTGAGCGTGCGCTTATGGGAAGTGCGCTTATAGGATGTGCGCTTATGGGATGTGCGCTTTTAGGAGCACCCCGGTTGAGGGGGTGGTTAGCCAAACAGTCCGATTTTTTGCGAAAATCAGTATTTTTGGCTTATTTTTCATTAATATAAGTTAAAATAAGCTATTCTGAGCTCATTTGCGCCTATTCCAGGCATATTTTTATCATAATTTTCTATACAAAATTCTTCCCAAAAATTCCTGATGGGGTACCGGCCGGCTGATGGAGGGTAGATCAGAGCCTGATGGGGGGCCAACCCCCCTCAGCCCGCCCCCCTTTGCCCATGTCTGATTGAAGGCATAAGTGGAGGGTCTGTAGAAAGAAGCTGTTTCAGACTGGCAACTTGATCAATGAGACGGACATGTGTGCAGTGATTTGCATAGTAATTCTTGCCATTCTCTTCTTTCCGATCGGTTTGCTCTATCTGCTGTGCATTCCGTGCCTCAACGAGCGACGTTGCCCTAACTGCGGCTACAGAACCAGTTCGTAGTCATGCAATAATACTAATTTCTTTTGAAACTGTTAGTGTGCACAGAACACGTTGAAGGGGCCTTCCTTTGCTGCGTGCTTTATCATTTTATCGGTCTACCCAACTTTGGTTCTTTTCCTGATTGCTTCTTTGTAAATTTACATATTGCGTGACCTGAATGTTTGTCAGACTTGATCTACGGTACGTTACACGTACATACAATTCGGCAGCGTAGTGTGCATTTACATTTTTTGATTTTGCTGCTTGTTGTCTGGGTCGGTTCCTCTCACTGTTAATGGTCAAAACCATGCGTAATGCCGTTGTTCATGTACGTATCCTGTTGCATAAAATATTCGTGCCTTATGCATGTTAGCCGCAGTCATCACTCGTGGTCCGGTGCTATACGGCCAGTTGTTAACCTAAGAAAAGAACAAACATTGTCTCACGCTGAGTACCTTCATACGTGGCTTTATCGCCCGGCTCCGGCAATGGTTTATCTTTGTTGCGGCGACATACAAATCCATTGTGTTTCCATCGCCACACACCAGTAATGTCAGATCCGGAACAACCTCCTGCTTACGCACCGCCGCCCTACCCGAATCCTAATGAACAGACGTCGGGTATGCTCTACTCGCAGCCACCTGGGACCGGAGGTAACTACTAATTAAACTCCTATACGGTCAGGCATTTTCTACATTTTAGTAAGTAATTTTATTAAAAAATAAACAGAATAAAATGCCCAAGACTGAGACTAAACAGATAGATTGAGATTGTATTGTACTTTTTACGTTTTAGCTGTCATAACATACTTGAACCTTTTCAAATTTCGTATGTTTTCACTCATTGAGGATACGACGAAAACTGCCATAATGGTTTACAGTTTGAGATCATGCATTAGCCGAGTTCTGGGGAGGCTAACCCTCTGACCCCGGTCCATGTGCCTAGAAGAAACAGAAATCCCTGACTGCATAAGATTTCTTAGGTTTGTTATTTATCCTTTTAGTTGCACCTCCGACCTCAACAGTGGTTGTGACTGGGTCTGGTTACTGTGCTGGCAATTGTCCCAGCTGTCACGTAGGTTTTGTATGAAGCAAGATTTAATAAGCAACGAAATACTGTAATTCAGATGGCAAACTTGTGTGAAGAACAAGACGTTTCCGGTTTGATCTGCATCATCATTCTGGTGATAATATTTTTCCCAATCGGTCTGCTTTATTTACTCTGTCTGCCGGACACAATGCGACACCACTGTCCGCACTGCGGATATCACGACTAATATCTCATTTTTTATTTCATTGTCCAACGAAAATGTTATATTCTCTTCTGCCAAAATGTTAAATCCATGCTATATCTCATTATCCTACTGTTGTTGGTAATTATACGCAAGTAAAATTAACAAACAGTAATCAGTCTGTCGCCAGTGTTGGTTCATACCAAATAGAACCGACTTGAAAGGTAATCTGTCCATCGTCAGTGGAGTAATAATTGTACTTTTTATTTCCACCTCTGGCTGTGTTGGTCTGAGCTTGACCGTTCCTGATTCGTCTAAGCAGATCGGCAAACTTGCGTAGCCAATCGGCTTCCAGCTGACTGTCCACATGGCCACAGCAGAGTCGAACAACTGACCCGGTGCGGGCTTCGTGTTGGTCGATTACTTTGAGAACGGCTTGAACTGACCGCTCAAACTCAGCTGCATTACTGCCGACCGTGATGCAAAGAATAGGGGCAAACCGGTAGATCAAGTCGCCCACGAACATCAGATTCTCTTTGGGATACCACAACGACAGTGAATCGGGCGTGTGGCCGGCACTGTGCAACACTTGCAAGTAATTTTCTGGGTTGGTGTCGGAGAGAAAGATCTGAAATGAACAGATTGAATCGAACCTTTCAGCAACCTACCGCTTGCTTTCTGTTCGTGATCAAGCCATTTGGTCACTTGATAAGGCTTTACGTTGCAGCCAACTATTGAGGACATGGTGTTAAATGCGTCCAGGGTGTAGCGGCGGTCGGCAGAGCTGGCACAGATTGGTTTCTTTTGAAAAAGATAATTGTTGGCCACGTGGTCGTAGTGATTATGAGTGTTCACAACCATAAGGTTCTGCAGTGTTTCAGCACCCAAATGTGATCTCAAAAATTCGGCCAGGTCGGCTGTGCCGCAACCAGTATCTATCAACACATTGACATGGCTACCCATAACCACGTACATGTGAGGTTGTTCGTGGAATTTGTCATTCTCGATCACACAGAAGACAGTAGGGGCCACCTTGATTAGACAGTACTTTTCGTTTCTCTGAGCGGCTGACATAGTACACGTGCATCCAAGTTTTAGGTGAAGCTGTAAGAGCTTTGGAAGATGGGATGAGTGAAAATTGTAGTCAAAGTTCGTCTCGTTATTGCAGCAACAGCGGCTTTGGCCTTTTCAAATTTCAACCCGCCGGCGGCAACAGGTGACGCTCAAATCAGCTGGCTTTTTGTGCAGCTGTGTTTTGGTTTGTGGTCCGGAACTGCCTTTGTACTACT
>JASANB010001485.1:0-33678 GCA_030248155.1 Sabatieria punctata
CAACACCTTAAACTCAGTATTTGAGAAGCTAGCCAGTCTCGAAGGCGGGCAGAAAGGCACAAACGTCAAACTCAAGCTGAACTAGTCGCAGCCAAATTGAATTAAAGGTGAAAAAGTAAGGCATGTAGCAACGGCGTAGCTGGGAATCGAACCCAGCACCTTTGGATTGCCGGTCCAGTGCTCTAACCACTAAGCTACACACCAATGCCAGACCAACACCTTAAACTCAGTATTTGAAAGCTAGCCAGTCATGAGGAGCGGGCAGAAGCCACAAGCATCAAACTCAAGCTGAACTAGTGTAGCCAAATTGAATGAAAGGTGAAAAAGTAAGGCATGTGCAACGGCGTAGCTGGGAATCGAACCCAGCACCTTTGGATTGCCGGTCCAGTGCTCTAACCACTAAGCTACACACCAATGCCAGACCAACACCTTAAACTCAGTATTTGAGAAAGCTAGCCAGTCATGAGGAGCGGGCAGAAGCCACAAGCATCAAACTCAAGCTGAACTAGTGTAGCCAAATTGAATGAAAGGTGAAAAAGTAAGGCATGTGCAACGGCGTAGCTGGGAATCGAACCCAGCACCTTTGGATTGCCGGTCCAGTGCTCTAACCACTAAGCTACACACCAATGCCAGACCAACACCTTAAACTCAGTATTTGAGAAAGCTAGCCAGTCATGAGGAGCGGGCAGAAGCCACAAGCATCAAACTCAAGCTGAACTAGTGTAGCCAAATTGAATGAAAGGTGAAAAAGTAAGGCATGTGCAACGGCGTAGCTGGTACTGTTATTTTACTAGTGGATTTTTATTTTACTATTTACTAAATTTACTATAAATTCAGCTCTTCAATTAAATTTTTATTTTTGTTTTATTACCAGGCAGCTCCGATTTTACTAATTTTTGTTTTACTAATAATTTTACTAATTTTACTACTATTTTACTACGATTTTACTAGTAATTAGGAGCAATTTTGCTTCATTGATGCCAAGATCTTATGAATAATTAATGTTGGTGCTAAATAGTTGCTAAATTTGATCATGATACGAGGTTCTCAAGAACTTTAGGGACAAAAATGATTGAAATTCGACTGACAAAAGTGCTCGCACACATCTTTTATTGCAAAATTGATCAAGAATTTAGCTGAAATTCACCAAAAACTAGTAAAATAGTAGTAAAATTTTCATTTTACTATTGACGGTCTTTGTTAATTTAATTTAATTTTTACTTTACTATTGGCTCTTAATTTTACTTTTTACTATTATTTTACTACTAGTAAAATACCACTAGTATTACTAATTTTTGTTTTACTATACTATAGTAAAATAACAGTAGTAGCTGGGAATCGAACCCAGCACCTTTGGATTGCCGGTCCAGTGCTCTAACCACTAAGCTACACACCAATGCCAGACCAACACCTTAAACTCAGTATTTGAGAAAGCTAGCCAGTCATGAGGAGCGGGCAGAAGCCACAAGCATCAAACTCAAGCTGAACTAGTGTAGCCAAATTGAATGAAAGGTGAAAAAGTAAGGCATGTGCAACGGCGTAGCTGGGAATCGAACCCAGCACCTTTGGATTGCCGGTCCAGTGCTCTAACCACTAAGCTACACACCAATGCCAGACCAACACCTTAAACTCAGTATTTGAGAAAGCTAGCCAGTCATGAGGAGCGGGCAGAAGCCACAAGCATCAAACTCAAGCTGAACTAGTGTAGCCAAATTGAATGAAAGGTGAAAAAGTAAGGCATGTGCAACGGCGTAGCTGGGAATCGAACCCAGCACCTTTGGATTGCCGGTCCAGTGCTCTAACCACTAAGCTACACACCAATGCCAGACCAACACTTTAAACTCAGTATTTGAGAAAGCTAGCCAGTCATGAGGAGCGGGCAGAAGCCACAAGCATCAAACTCAAGCTGAACTAGTGTAGCCAAATTGAATGAAAGGTGAAAAAGTAAGGCATGTGCAACGGCGTAGCTGGGAATCGAACCCAGCACCTTTGGATTGCCGGTCCAGTGCTCTAACCACTAAGCTACACACCAATGCCAGACCAACACTTTAAACTCAGTATTTGAGAAAGCTAGCCAGTCATGAGGAGCGGGCAGAAGCCACAAGCATCAAACTCAAGCTGAACTAGTGTAGCCAAATTGAATGAAAGGTGAAAAAGTAAGGCATGTGCAACGGCGTAGCTGGGAATCGAACCCAGCACCTTTGGATTGCCGGTCCAGTGCTCTAACCACTAAGCTACACACCAATGCCAGACCAACACTTTAAACTCAGTATTTGAGAAAGCTAGCCAGTCATGAGGAGCGGGCAGAAGCCACAAGCATCAAACTCAAGCTGAACTAGTGTAGCCAAATTGAATGAAAGGTGAAAAAGTAAGGCATGTGCAACGGCGTAGCTGGGAATCGAACCCAGCACCTTTGGATTGCCGGTCCAGTGCTCTAACCACTAAGCTACACACCAATGCCAGACCAACACCTTAAACTCAGCATTTGAGAAAGCTAGCCAGTCATGAGGAGCGGGCAGAAGCCACAAGCATCAAACTCAAGCTGAACTAGTGTAGCCAAATTGAATGAAAGGTGAAAAAGTAAGGCATGTGCAATGGGGTAGATGTGAATCGAACCCAGCACCTTGGTTGGTGTTGACCAGAAGTTGTTGTCAGTCAGCCAGGTGGTGCTGGCTCTGAAGCGAAGCATAGGCGTAGGCATACGCACAGTAGAAGAACTTGGCGATCAGAGCGGAGTATGTTGCGGATTTAGTAGGCTAAATAATATATAAAATCTGGACCTGTCTCATAAGGGGGCGTGCAAAAATTACGTAATGGCATGAGGGGGGAGGGGGGGTTCGCCAAAAGATTACTATTCATTACGGTGGGGGGAGGGGGGGTTGGCGACTTCATTACGTAATTTTTTAAAGTGCAGAAATCACTAAAGTGGCCATAATTTTAATTGTTTTGATGTGTAGTACATGTACTTGTAGTCTCGATTTGAAGCCATTGGGCTTAAATTTTCTCGATTTCACTTAGATGAACGTTTAGATTAGAGAAGGCAGCTACCGTTTACGTCAGGGCTTTCCAATTTTTCAAATGCTAAATGGCAAGAGTGACCTTTGACATCTTATTAAGAGTATATAAGGGTATAACACTTATCGACTCGATCTTTTACAGGGTTCATGCGGCTTTTTCCGAGCAAAATTCGCTGAACAAAGTCAAATTTCCCCGACCAATCAGAGTGACAACATTCTAACAAGGCTCAGAATTTTTAAAAATTTGCTCTGAAAAACGCGTTTAACCGGCATTCTGTTAAGTTGTAGTAGTTGTGGAAAGTCAGAAGTCCCATTTTCAAAAGGGTGGTGTGTAAAGCTCTGACAGGGCCCTTTGGGCGAGAGAGGATTACTGCTATCAATTTTTTCCCTGAGTGGATACCAAATTCCCTGACCTTTCGGGTCCCGCACGAACTCTGGCTTATGACTATCGATTATCAGTCAAGCAATATTGAAGCAGCCCTAAAACCCAGTATAAAACACTTCCAATACAATCCGTCACCCCGTCAGTAACAAAACGCCATCCAATGATGGCTTCTATCTATGTAAAACTAAGACTATACGTACATGTACGTAGTTGTAGCTCATCAGTAAAGAAAACTAAGATAACTATCAATTGTTACTGTATACAATACAGATGCTATTTTAATAAGAACGTCATTTTACATAGAATTGAACGGAAAATTTTCGGCTCTCACTCTTTAAAAATTGAAATTTCGGGGGGGGGTAGCCAAATCATTACGTAATTAGGGGAGGGGGGTCAGGAAATTATTACGGGCGATTATCAGGGGGGGAGGGGGGTCCGAAAATGGGCAAAAATACCATTACGTAATTTTTGCACGCCCCCTAACTCTAAGGTACAAAAGTTTGCCCCGATATACTGGTGAGTCACCAGGAAAATTGGTGTCTGCAGACTTTTTACGCAAATACTCCGGAACAGAGGTACCAAACCGCATTTTGTGTCCGATTTTTCGAATGTGCAAGTCATTGCGGATCCATTGGTGTATAGAACGTCAATATAGCACAAATTCCGAACTAACAACGATGCTCTGAATTAGAGGCTCAAATTTCGATGTTTCGGCTCGACCACCCCTACTTTGGAGGGGGCCATGGCGCTCTGGGGGTACTGTTGTTCGTGTATACACATACACATTTACCATACACAAAAATACACATTGTTTTTTCAATGTGTGTACACATACACATTGAAAATCCCGATACACATTACCATACACAAACAGTATTCAAAATGTGTATTTTTGTGTATGTGTATTTGATCAGCAAAAGTTAATAAAATTTCGAGCAGAATCGTAAAATTTCTATGCTTTTGTTGCAGTAATAAATAGCAGACATCCTCATAAAGCCTTCAAATGGCCTACATAACTCGATTTCAAAGCTATCAAAGGTTTCAAGCAGCAGACATTGATATATTTGATTTTCCTAGCATTTCTGACTGAAAATCTGCCAAAAAATTGCATTTTCAGTAAAACACACATACACAAATACACACAAAAATACACATTGTTTTGTTGAATGTGTATACACAAATTACCATACACATTTGAAGGTAAATGTGTATACACATACACAAACCGAAAATCCAATACCAAACAACAGTATCTGGGGGTCCACCGGAGCTCATACTTTGGGCTTCACAGTTTTTCGACACACACTTCCATATGTGTAAAAATGAGCAAAATCGTGACGTTACCTCTGCGCCTGAAAGATAACTCATAAGCATGTACTAGTGTACGAAGTTACAGCTTTCTGGGCCTAATTGTGTGAATGTGAACGTGTGAATGAGTACAGTGAATTCAAAATTAATCAGTGCAAACACTGAAAGGCTTTATGTTTCTCGATTAGACTTCTTGCAAGGAAAGCATTCAGATACAGACACCGGTTTGTCCACAAATGTAGTACAAGTTGTAAGGGATGGACACAGCAACTGCCATTTCTGCATGCTTTGGGTAGTAAGAGAGACTCTGAATTCCAACCAACACCCATCTCCATTCGCCACTCTCATCCTTGCCTTGCACCGCCCAGCCACCGCCGCTGTCACCCTCAAAAGCAGATCTTTTATCCCAGACCCCTCATACCCTTCCCTTCTTTCGGTCGCTACCACTTGCATAACTACTAGCGAGTAAACTTTGAAATTAAATAACCCAGCAAGAATCAATCTGCTTACTTCAACGCATAGGTTAGTAACTACAAAAATGAATATGAATTATGTTAATGAATGAGCAAGTAGTTTTGCTTTAAGGTCGTTGTTTTATATACAATTTAACTACAGGGTGTCTCAAAAAATGATCACATTTCTTTTTACTGCCATTTCCGCAAATTTCGACCAAATAGGCTGAAATTTGGACCATAGGTGCCAAAACTCGGGCAATTTTATGTGTTAAAGTTTGGTGCACTAGGCTTGACTCATTCCCGAGAAATTTCAAAAAAAGTGAAATTTGTTAAATCAATAGTGAAAGCCGGTCACCGAAAAAATGATCACATTTCTTTTTACTGCCATTTCCGCAAATTTTGACCAAATAGGCTGAAATTTGGACCATAGGTGCCAAAATTCGGGGAATTTTATGTGTTAAAGTTTGGTGCACTAGGCTTGACTCAGTCCCGAGAAATTTCGAAAAAAGTGAAATTTGGTAATTTCAATAGTGAAAGCGGGTCATCAAAAAACGTCACATTACATTATCGCCTAAACTCTAACGATAGCGTTGGAGTTCATGCGTCAACTTTTTACACACGTATTACCCTGAATTTCTGCGTTTACACTCCAAATTTCATCCAATTCCGACAGAAATTAGGAAAGATACAGTCAAAAGAAATGTTTCCATTTTTTGGTGACCGGATTTCACTACTGAAATTACCAAATTTCACTTTTTTTAAAATTTCTCAGGAATGAGTCCAGCCTAGTGCACCAAACTCTAACACATAAAATTCCCCGAATTTTGGCACCTATGGTCCAAATTTCAGTCTATTTAATGAAAATTTGCGGAAATGGCAGTAAAAAGAAATGTGATCATTTTTTCGGCGATTTCACTATTGAAATTACCAAATTTCACTTTTTTTGAAATTTCTCGGGAATGAGTCAAGCCTAGTGCACCAAACTTTAACATATAAAATTCCCCGAATTTTGGCACCTATGATCAAAATTTCAGCTTAATTGGTCAAAATTTTCGGAAATGGCAGTAAAAAGAAATGTGATCATTTTTTGAGACACCCTGTACTTGTTTAATTTAATAATAACTTCTATCATGATAAATTTAATTTGTTCCTAAATTATTATTTTTACTTCATCATGACGTTATTTTTAAAATTATATTTTGCATCAAGAGCCAGTTCATAGCTACCTACCCTAATGGCAATCGTTCTAGATGAATCCATTGTGAGGCAGTAGTGAAACGAATGGCGCGTACAATCTTTAATCTGCGAATTGTGGATCATCATTGTTCCATAATTCAAATTGAAAATGTTGATACGCTGATCTAACTCTAGAAATGGCCCGACAATGGAGAGGTTAGCACAGTACAGACACGAAAACCAATTGTCGGCAAAGCACAGCGTTTGTAAAGTCACAGAAACCTGTTTGGGCTACTGTCAAACGGAAGTTTTCAAGCCAAATTATATACAGTATAGATCAAAAAAAATGTCCCATCGCTTTTTCGGCCTTCACTCAAACGTTTCGTTCTCAGTCACTTCTTTACCGATTTGGCTCAAATTTTCAGCAAAAATTAACAACATGGTTGGGTAAATATTCTGCAACTTTGGTGCGAAAATTCCAACGGAAAAAATTTTTTTGAACCGAAAAGTGAAAATCATAGTGGTCTGTGTAAATTCAAATTTCCCGCGTAATTACGGCGCTATCGCTTAGATAGTTGCAGGAATGATCGGGCGGACATTTGGTCATAACATATTCAGACGGCAGCCCTCTGGCTTAAGGGGCACTAAAATTGGGGAATTTCAAAAACATGACAAAATGTGACTTTTCTTCGTAAAAACGGTGAAATGACAATTCAGAAGATTTTCGATTTTCTAAAAACACTGTGGAGAAGGTTTCTATGAAGTGAAACAGAGTTTAAATATCAGGTTCATTCATTTGTCGAACTTCCTGCTACAATCTGTGTTGATTGACAACTGATTCAGTGCTTTGATTCCAGAATGTACAGATTTCTTAACTATGGGATTTTCGATCATGTTTTTAAAATTCCCCAATTTTAGTGTCCCTTAAGCCAGAGGGCTGCCGTCTGAATATGTTATGACCAAATGTCCGCCCGATAATTGCTGCAACTATCTAAGCGATAGCGCCGTAATTACGCGGGAAATTTGAATTTACACAGACCACTATGAAATTTGAATTTACACAGACCACTATTCAAAAAAATTTTTTCCTTTGGAATTTTCGCACCAAACTTGCAGAATATTTAGCCAACCATGTTGGTAATTTTTGCTGAAAATTTGAGCCAAATCGGTAAAGAATTGACTGAGAACGAAACGTTTGAGTGAAGGCCGAAAAAGCGATTGGACATTTTTTTGATCTATACTGTATATACAGGGTGTGCAAAAGTTTAAACGCACCTTGTCCTCTTCAAGAAAAATTGACTTTTCGCTGAATTGTTGGAGGTAATCGGTAAGTGTTATACACCGTTACATAGCCTGAGATCTTACCAAAAAGGTGGTGCAGACTGCGCTAAAATGGTTTGCGTTATGGTGAAGTTATATCCGGTCTAAGTCAATCTGTCAGAAAAAGGGTTAGCAAAAGTTTAAACGCACTTTCAAAATTCTAGAAAATCTGACTAAACTTCTTTCAAAGAACGATTGTAAGAATACCTAAATACTAATTAATGAACAACAGGACAACTTTGATGCTTTGAAATAATTCAGTCGCACTGTAACGCAATTGATCGTAACACATCTCATCATGGTGAAATTGGTCTGGTCTGTGTACAAGGTCTACAATTTGAATGGTTTTGAACTCTCTCAAACTTCTTATGGATGTGTAAGAGACTGAGACTGATAATCAGGCTAAACAAACTGTGTTTATGATACAGAACCACCAAAACCGAACATTTTTAATCAGATTAAGGTTGACAGATCATTACTGTTCCATATCTGTCAGACTGAGGTTTAGTATTCTGGTCTTCTCAGTGTTTGTAATCGACTGCAACCAACAAACATGGGTTAGCTCATATGGTTTTTACATGTACTATTGTTTCTCTTATGCAAAAATACCAGAACATGCCATTTAGGCACTTTACTCAGTTAACAGCACTATAACCAGCATACTGAATATCCAGTAATGATCCACAATAATCAACTGACAGCAACTGTGAGGGTAGCTTGACCTGCAGACATCATCCCTGCTTCCAAAAACCTGCGTTTTTAACTGAAATTCATTGTGTGATCCAATGGATATGGAATTCCGTCATCTGTTCATTTTAAGATGACGTATGGCTGCTTCAGTGAATGCTTCTGCCATTGGCGTACACAGTAGCTTGGTTCACTCATGTTTGACTAAGATACTAAAGGTCCCAATTTTACTGTGTTCAGCTTCTCTGGCCTCTTAGGGCTTCTGCTGTCTTTGCTCATGCTATTTTTCTTAAAACCAGGCAGCTGAGTCAGATATGCACCTCATAAACCATAACAATGTGGCCATCACCTAGCAGATTCACCATAATTATCTGGTTTGAACCCCTAAGTACCAACGTTTATGACTTGTAACTTCTAAAAAGCTTGAAATTCATGCATGCCAGACTTTCTAACATGCACCAGATGTTAGTAAGTTTGATCTGTCAAGGTGCTACTGGCACTCTGGTGCTAGAGATCGCGTTGATACAAGGCACCATAGCAGGTTCAATCTTCTGCATGCCAATTGGATAAAGAGCACAACAGGGCTAACTGAATCATGGCAAAGCATCAAACATCTCTTGTTATTTATTATTTACTATTTATGTGTTCGTACAACTTTTATTTGAAAGATCTGAGTCAGATTTTGTGGGATTTTTTAAGTGCGTTTAAACTTTTGCTAACCCTTTTTCTGACAGTCCGGCTTAGACTGGCTATAACTTTACTACAAAGCAATGCATTGCAGTGCAGTCTGCGCCAGCCTCTTCGCAACATCTCAAGCTATGCAACGGTGTATAACACTTGCCAATTACGTTCAACAAATAAGTGAAAAGTCACTTTTTCTTGTACCTGACTGGGTGCGTTTAAACTTTTGCACCCCACTGTACATGGTGCATCAAAAAAAACAACAACCCAGCAGATTTTTTGCTGTAGCAACCGCAAATCTCAACCGATTTGAGTGAATCCTGCTTTAAATGAAAGATAAATAAATTCTTGAAAGATTGGTGAAGCAGTTATCAAGATGCGTTGCTTATTTCCTGAGATAATTGCTTTAAAAATCGAAACAGAGATTTTGGCAGTGAACAACAGAGATTAAAACAACCCAGCAGATTTTTTTACTGTAGCAGCCGCAAATTTCAACCGATTTCAGTGAGTCCTATTTTATATCAAAGATAAATTAATTCTTGAAAGATTGGTGAAGCTTTTATTAAGATAAGATGCTTAGTTGTTGAGATATTTGCACTCAAAGTGAAAACAGAAGCAAAGAACAAGAGCGATTTTTATTATTCTGTTGCACTTCATAATAAAACCGATTCCTACTGCTTAGGGCTAACGCAACGAGGTTTTTCTGGTGCCACACATGCTTGGTTACTTCATTTGTAAAAGTCTTGTTGCCCCTCAGCAGTAGGAATCCGTTTTGTTGTGAAGTGCAACGGAATCGCTCTTGTTCACTGCCAAAATCTCTGTTTTGAGTTTGAAGGAAAATATCTCAGGAACTAAGCATTGTATCTTAATGGGGCCTTCACCAGTCTTTCAAGAATTTATTCGTCTTTCATTTAAAGCAGGATTCATTCAAATCGGTTGAGATTTGCGGTTGCTACAGCAAAAACTCTGCTGGGTTGTTTTTTTTTACACACGGTATATATACAGGGTGTGCCAAAAAAAAACAACCCAGCAGATTTTTTGCCGTAGCAACCGCAAATCGCAACCGATTTGAATGAATCTTTTTTTAAATAAAAGATAAATAAATTCTTGAAAGACCGATGAATCCCTTATTAAAATAGCCTGCTTAGTTCCTGAGATATTTGCCCTCAAAGTCAAAACAGAGATTTTGGCAGTGAACAACAGTGATAAACACAACCCAGCAGATTTTTTACTTTTGCAACCATGAATCTTAACCAATTTGAATGAATCCTTTTTTGAATGAAAGATTGATAAATTCTTCAAAGATTGGTGCAATTTCTATTGAGATTCACTGCTTAGTTCTTGAGATATTTGCCCTCAAACTCGAAACAGATTTTGGCAAAGAACAAGAGCGATTCCGTTGCACTTCATAATAAAGCAGATTCCTACTGCTGGGGGCTAGTGACACTTTATTGTTGAAGTAAACCGAGTTTCTGTGTGAGCAGTAAAGCCTCAAATAGCCCTCAACAGTAGCAGGAATCCGTTTTATTACGAAGTGCAGCGGAAAAAGAAAAATTCCCGCTTGTTCACTGCCAAAATCACTGTTTTGACTTTGAGAGTGAATATCTCAGGAACTAAGCAGAGTACATTAACAAAAGTTCCATCAATCTTTCAAGAATTTATTTGTGTTTCATTCAAAAAAGGACTCATTCAAATCGGTTGAGATTTGCGGTTGCTACAGCAAAAAATCTGCTGGGTTGTTTTTTTTGGCACACCCTGTATATATATATATCATCATTATATATATCATCATTATATATATCATCATTATCATGCTAGTCAACTAACAGTATATACTAACAACTAACACAACTACTAACAACTAACTACACTAACAACTAACAATAACTCAATATATATGAGAGAGAGCGAGAGCGAGAGCGAGAGCGAGAGAGCGCGAGCGAGAGAGAGAGAGCGAGTGAGAGAGAGCGAGCGAGAGAGAGCGAGCGAGAGAGAGCGAGCGAAAGATGTCTATGAGACGGCACGAAAATGAAGGAGTTTATTGTAATTACACTAACAAACCAATGACTATACAGACTAGATGGGAGCAAAATGCCTTTCAAATGCATGTTTAAAGGTTAATTTTTGAAATTGTTTTCGCCACCCCACCTAAAGCTAACATGTAAATGGCGTAGATGCTGACCTGTAGGTCCGTAAGAAAAGAGTGTAGCTTTTCTGTTGTTTGTCTCAAAATCTCTGCCGCTAGCCAAGCAAATTGGAGTTGCATCGTCAGGAAGTGGACTTTCTAACTCGATCACCACAAAATCGTTGCTGTTGTCTGGATCGTATTTGTCATATTGATTATAGAACCATTCTTTCATCTTGTACTCCCCCATCACCACTACATCAGGCGCCTCCAAACGGGTAGCTTCGAGCACAAAAGTGCTGCAAAATACAGGGTGTACCTGATCACTGTGCTGTTGTTTGTGTATACACATACACATTGAAAATTCGAATACACATTACCATGCACAAACAGTACCCTAAATGTGTACTTTTGTGTATGTGTATTTTGGCCACGGGTAGTTTACGCTATCCCATGTGTCACGGCGGCCCCGGCATCCGTGAGAGCGGTTGTTTGTGGGTTCGAAACCGGTCGAAGCGACTGGAAGTAGTCGACGTAAAGCCAAACCCAGACCGCCGAAAGCCGGTGATGGCCAGTAGGTAAATGGGAACCGAACCGGCGCTGCCTAAGCACCTATTGGCAGCAAGGGGGAGGGTTGTTTGTAGACAGGGCTACCTACCCCATTGAAGGGCTCCGAAAAGAGCGAGGGGTGTCCTGAGCTGTCCGAAAGGACAGTGGAACTCATAAACAAACAAACAACAAACCGAAAATCCAATACCAAACAACAGTAGATCACTGTTACATCTGATCCGATTGGCGGGGCCTTACGGCCTACGTACGATCAGACTCGTGGTCCATTTCGCTACCCCCGTGATTCGTCATGTCGGATGTTGCCGAACGGATGAACAAAAGTTTGGTCTCGGCACCAATGAAGAGTTTATAGGAGAGACAGTAGAAAACAATAACAAACGGATGAGACAAGTGAGTGTTATCTGTTTGTCTCACGGTAATAATATGATATGAGATATGGTCATATTATATTTCATATTTTATCAAGGCCTCAAAATAATATGCATATTACAGGAAATATGACGTACCAATATTATTTGCGAAAAGTCATATTCATATTCGCTAAATAATATGAATTTGTAAATCGAACAATAACCAGACAAGCTTTTTTGGAGCAAGCAGCCTTCTTATTCGTCTAGACAGGCTAGTAGCGCCTGATGGACTTACTTTTAACTTGGCACTGAATCTGTTGTTAATCAACATAGATTGTAGCAGGAAGTTCGACAAATAAATGAACCTGATATTTAAGCTCTGTTCTACACCATAGTAACCATCCCTGCAGCGTTTTTTGAAAATTGAAAATCTTTAGAATCGTAATTTTGCCGGTTTTACGAAGACAAGTCATATTTCGTCATGTTTTTGAAATTCCCCCACTTTTGTGCCCTTTGAGCTGCAGGGCTGCCCGCTTAGTATGTTATGCCCAATAGCAACACCAATCATTCCTGCAAGTTTCAGGACTGTACTCCTTGTATTGACGAAAAAAATTAAATTGCGTTGACCACCCTCATTCCTAGTTTTCCGGTCATAAAACCAGCATGAGCCGGAATTTTGACACCACACTTGCAGAATATTTAGCCAACGATGTTGTTAATTTTTGCTGAAAATTTGAGCCAAATCGGTAAAGAAGTGACTGAGAACGAAACGTTTGAGTGAAGGCCGAAAAAGCGATGGGACATTTTTTTTATCTATACTGTATATTCCCAATCCTTTCTGCATGTTTTGATTGGAAAAAACTCAAGAAAGGTGGATTGAGCATAATTTCCAAAGGCGTCTATGACATTATCACAATGTACCAAATTCATGCCACAATCATACCAACCAAATTCAAATTGAATTAGCTAGTACTATATCATACCATATCGAATCCATCCAAATCGCCAACTTTATGCTATACCATACCATATCAAATTACAAGTTTCAATTTCGTAGGCATCCCTGGTGTCACCTACCTCCATTGCCACCCAAAATCTTTTTGCAAGATGGAAAGCAAGACTCAAAGCCTGGGGCAGTTTGGATGTAGCACCATGGCCGATCGTAATCATTAGTGGTTTGGCAGTAGTTGTGGTCATGCAGTCCATATCTACCTTCCCAGTGCTTGCACACTTTGCCACTGATCGTTGTAGACTTTGTGCCCAAATACGAATAAAACTTACTGCAGGCCTTACTGCCTACGAACGCACACTGTTTCGACTCCACCACACATGTAGAAACTAGTGTTGTTACAATACCAAAATTTCCGTTTGACTATGACTATGACTACCACTCGTTTAAGTACAATACCAGGGTAGTCAAATTTGACTATATTGTAGTCAAACCGTTTGACTACAATGGCCACCGGTTTGACTACTTTGACTACTTTTTGAGACAGAACAAAAATGGCGTTTTCAGCAATTTATAAGCTTTAGTCACCAAGTGTCAGTCAAAAATGACTTTGACTGAGTCCACAAAGTGTTTACTTTCAAATACAGTTAGTTAACTGCTAAAAATTCACCCAGAATTGTTTAATTTTCAAAGATTTCTATGTAAAAAACATCTTTCGGAAAGGCAGCGCAAAAATAGGCAAACACCCATCTAGTTTGGTGTAAAATCAAAGTAGTTCTTGATTTTCTCTTGTTCTTCTTTGCTCCATAAGGGGCAGTCCATAAACGATGTCGTTCCAGGGGGGGGGGGGGTGGCTGAAATGCGACGATAGACGACGCACCAGGAGGGGGAGGGGGTTAGCAAACAACGACGTCGCTTTTTTCGGAATTTTAGGGTACTTCAATTACATTATTTTCGATTTATGCACATTCTGTCAAACGTTTCTCCATACAGAAAAGCTTCCCAGAGTAGAGTGGTTGTAGGATTTATTCTATTGATTGCGCAGTATGGTAACAAGAAAACGTGACAGTACTGTATGTACTGCCCTTTTATCGGAGGGGGTACGTAAATCGAAAACGACGTCGCCATAGGGGGTTCCCAAGAAACGACGCAATGCGATTTTGGGGGAGGGGCGTCCGAAAAATCGGGATTTTGGAACGACGTCGTTCATGGACGGCCCCTAAGAAAGGCATAGTACTGTATGTCATAATTTTCACCCTGACCAAACTGTTTAATTTGCCTTGTATCAAGCAGAGATTTACTGACTGACACCTATTATCAGTTCACAATTTTAGAGAAAAGGGTTGCTTGTCTTCTAAAGAGCTAAAAATGAAACGAATTTATAAGATATTTAGTTGCGAACTGTAAAAATGTGGAAAATATGCTTGAAAAGCCGCTGCTTAAAAAGAAAACATAGTTATAGTCAAACGGTTTGACTACCTGGTCTTCGTTTGAGTACGTATTTATGGTAACGAAGGTAGTCAAACTTTGACTTTGACTACCTGTCCGTTTGACTGCGATATCACAAAAGTATTAACTATGACTTTGACTTTGACTAGTAGTCATAACAACACTAGTAGAAACTAGAGAGATTTCACTAATCACTGGAAATATGCAATAATATACAGTACTTTTCTCTGCTTTATAGCAAGACTGATAACAGTAGTCCCAAGCCGCCCTTATGGATGCTTTGGGATTCCTCGTGTAACACCACGGCGCTAATGCATCCGGTGAATTTTTACACTGAGTGTTGGCGTAACACTTTCTACCAGTTCTTGTTGTTGATTTTGATCCACTGTACCCTGCCTTGTTCTTACATAGTCCTGTGCCATAGTATGCACAGTTGCTGACCTCATTTAAACAAACCTTACCTAAACAGGGTCTAGAACAAGGCCTTGATTTTATGTGTATTCACTTAGCGAACAGTGGTTGACACATAATTGACCAACATGAGCTCGCTCTCGCTCTCGCTCTCTCGCTCTCTCGCTCTCGCTCTCGCTCTCGCTCTCGCTCTCGCTCTCGCTCTCGCTCTCGCTCTCGCTCTCGCTCTCGCTCTCGCTCTCGCTCTCGCTCTCGCTCTCTCTCTCGCTCTCGCTCTCGCTCTCGCTCTCGCTCTCGCTCTCTCTCTCTCTCTCTCTCTCTCTCTCTCTCTCTCTCTCTCTCTCTCTCTCTCTCTCTCTCTCTCTCTCTCTCTCTCTCTCTCTCTCTCTCTCTCTCTCATAGTAAAGTGGCCTTACTGGCATCGCAAGCTTCAAAGCAGTCCTCAAAGCTAGAACCACTGTAACACCAAGGACCATTCATATCGTTAGTTGTTCTGCAGTAATTGTGCTTTCCGTTTCCATAGCGGCCGTTCCAACTCTTGCAAGAGGCCCCTGATTTGGTGGTTGACTTGGTGCCTGTGTACTTGCCCTCTTTCTTGCACACACTGGTGCCCATATAAGCACATTTCTCAGACTCAGGCACACAAGGGTGAGCTAAAAGAACTGGTCAGTTCAATGACTACAATTGTAAGTTAAATGATATCACCTGTAGAAGGAGCTGTGAATAGAATGTAAACTACAATGTAACTGCACAGAAATGACAACTCATTCATTGCATGGACTGGGTACAGGCAAAAAACGATTTTAGAATAGGACTCTGCTATAGAAAAGTTTAAGCTTTTCAATTGGTTTATTTCATTTCAACAACAAAAGGCAATGGTAAATAATTCATTCAGTTAGATAGTGGAAAAGATGAATTTGATTTATTGATTGTGTGAATGCAGCACAGTGAAAATTGATCACATCAAACACTGAAAGTGCAGTAGAACCGAACCAGGGGATGGCAGCTGCCTCACATCTCGAAATATCACCTGGGACCTGTTGCACGAACTACACTGATACTAAACAGAGCTGATACATATCAGTGGCATTTACAGCATTCCATAAAAATAGGTAACTATCTGCACACAGAATACATAAATACTATTATGAGGACATACAGTATAGACTTGTACAGAAGGTTATTATATTACTGCTTATCTGAAGGAGAAGGCGCATGTCCTATCTTAGAAGCATGCTACTAAGCTTTACAAACCGAAATTATGATAGAGTTTGTATTTCCATGACTCAATGCAAATCCACAACATAGTTTGAATATGCAAAGATTTCAGACAATGAAGCTGTATTGGTTACATATTACAGTGTAAAGTGCAAATCTAATACTCATATTAAGTAGTCTCATCTTGGGGTTCCGACAGTTCCCAAATATGCAAATCGGGACTGTTTCATCTCTGCCATGCCATGTTCGTGGATTGCAAAATTTACTAACCCGTAAAGCAAAGTTTATGTACCTCAGAGAACAACCAGCTAACAGCTTTTTCCTTCAAGAAACGCATTCGACTAAAAGTATGGGCAAATCAGTCAGGTAGTGGGATCATAAACGGCGTTAAGTGCCTGACAGTACTACTAATTTTCGTTTTACTATACTATAGTAAAATAACAGTATTCTTGGGTACCATTACGGGACACTCTCTACACAACGCAGCCAATCTTCAAATACTTTGCTGCCGGTAAAGCTTATCGTGGACCTTATTTAACCTAGCCTCCAAATCCTGTAGTTCCTTCTGCAGCGCCTTAGCTGTGATGATTGGAGCTTTCTCAAGCAGCTGCTTCAACTGTTGGTTGATTTCCATCAGGTCGTATACCAGACTACTCGACCCTAGTGCAATCACGGCCACAACAGCTACAGCTACAGCTAGCACAACTGCTGCTGACCCTGCAACAGTATTCACCCATCGATCATATACTACATGAACAACAATCTCTACTCTCACTCTCCTGTCGAAACTACAGGGTACCAGACACTGATAATTCATAATCCCCTAGTTCATAAACTACCGAAAGTTCTAATATAACGGCATGCTCCAATAGTACCGCCCTTCTAGCAAAATAGGAAGAAAAAGTTTGAGTATATAAATAAACCCACTCTTCACTAACTTCAAGGCTCCGATCCGATGTGCGGGGGCCTACGGCCTACGATCAGACCTATACTGTATGTGGTCCATTTCGCGACCTCCGTGGTTCATCATCTCGGTTCGTCATCTCAGACGTTTCCCTTCTATCACTGCCAGCCATTTTAGCCATGCTTTGGGCGCCAGGTACTAACAGAGTGCCTGGCGCGTTGACGTCATGGTGATGTCGTCTCCCAACGTACGCCTGGTGCGTCCCTGGTGTGAGAGAGGCCCCAAGCCTACTCGGTTTTCATGACAACTCCTGACGTTGTTGATCTTCTCTGTCGTGGCATGCCTTGGAGCGGCTTCGGTGCTTAGGCAGATCCAGTCAGTTCCCATTTTACCTACTCGCTGTCACCGGCTTTCGGTGGCCTGGGTGAAGCTTTGTGCTGACGACCAACTCTTTGCGGCCAGAAACTTGCCGCGCCGAGAGGACGAGCGCACGACGTCACGCACAGTGGCTTTGCTGCCTAAACCACTACACCAACCGTCCTGGCCTCTTCAAGGCTCTTGCAAACAGAATAGACTACTCACTCAGTAACAACTTACCAAGCAGCTCTCCTCTTGCAATAAGTACTAAAAGCAAGATCAGGAACAAGTACTACTGTTAGCTTCTTTCTAACAAGTACACACAAACTACAATGTAATTGAGAGATAAAAACTTACCATATACAACGACCACACCAATTCCACTAATAGCAATAGCTTTGAGATAGGATAACGTTCGTTTAATTTCAGTTATTTCTTCAACACGTGAGCTAAAGTGTACTGCCTTAATCGAATAGTACGTCCCAAGAGTATATACGCAGTATACATACCAATATTGTGCATTGTAGCTTAGAAATGCTTTGTGTTGAATCTTTGCAGATTGTATGTAGTGTTCAGCTTTTTCAAGCTTGGCCTTTTGTTCTTCGACGTCATCATCATTTTTGATGCTGAATAACGCATTTCTAGCTGTATTCAGGTAATTTGTTCCTTCCGTTAGGCAGTCTTCTTGGCGTTTGAGCAGCAAATCTAAAGTTAAAAGAAAAACACACAGAGTAGTAGGGTTAAGATTACATTCAATTATATATTACCCAAATGTGACTTCTCTTCCTTGGAGAGTTATATCTTTTTTTTGAATGTCTGGGCAACTCTGTATAGCAAAGTTAGTATGCCAACTATAAGACGCAGTTTCTCCCACTGCTCCTTAATTTCTGGATTAGCTGACAAAATCTCTTGTATGTAGGGACTCAAGGTTAGTGCCTCCTCTATGGTGTCTTCTAATATCTTTGCTGAAATAAGTGCTATTAAAATATGGCTAAACTACAGCAGTATGCGTGCCAGCAGCCATGCTCCTAACCACAAAAAGCGACAGAAATAAATGCGTCTAAAAGCTTCATTCGAGACAGGTGGTATTCTAAAATAACAGGTAGTATATATTACTGTTGCTAAGTAAATTATAATTGTAGTTTTAATTATATTTTTTAGAAATTTACTAATACTAAAGTCTGTTCAAAAATCTTTGGCGCTGGGTACATCCGGCAGTGTCCCGAATTTATGCGTGGTGTGAACCCCACACATGTATATATGGATCTGTTCCTCTCATCAACGAGACTACTATACTGTTCTCGAAATTTGCATATTGAACTTTAGTTAGAAGCAAGAAGCCTGACAAAAAAATCGACTTTTTTGGCAAAGCGCCAATTTTTGTGCCGATACCAGATTCGCATTCCCCAACCTTCAGGCATCTCGAAAATGCTACCATATATGGGTCTACAAACAACCCTGCCAAAGTTACACTCGATTTTCTAACACCGACAAGCGGTCAAAATTTTGCTCTCCCATAGTTAAGCACAAAAATTCATTCAAGATCGAACACATGGGGGTTTTTTCCTCCAATCAATTTCAGCTTCACGGTTCTATGTTATTTCGGGCATGCTAAATCCAGCGGTCACATTGGTTTTGCTCTACGACTTTGATTTTTTATAGAAATTTGACCTCGAAGTTAGGGTGTACACCTGAATTTCAGAAAGGCATAGCCCAACGTATCTTGTGTGGCCCTGGTCAAAACCCCATACATGTATATATGGATCTGTTTCTCTCATCAACGAGATTACTGTACTGTTCTCGAAATTTGCATATTGCAATTTGCTTGGAAGAAAGGGGCCCGACAAAATAATCGACTTTTTTGGCAAAGCGCCAATTTTTGTGCCGATACCAGATTCGGATTCCTCAACCTTCAGGCATCTCGAAAATACTACTATATATGGTGCACGATCAACTCTACCAGAGTTACAGTCGATTTTCTGATGCCGACAAGACAACAACACTTTCTGAAATTCAGGTGGACACCCTAACTTCGAGGTCAAATTTCTAGCAAAAATCAAAGTCCTAGAGCAAAACCAGTGTGACCGCTGGATTGAGCATGTCCGAAATAACATAGAACCGTGAAGCTGAAATTGGTTGGAGGAAAAAAAAAACCCATGTGTTCGATCTTGAATGAATTTTTGTGCTTAACTATGGGAGAGCAAAATTTTGACCGCTTGTCAGCGTTAGAAAATCGAGTGTAACTTTGGTAGGGTTGATTGTAGACCCATATATGGTAGTATTTTCGAGATGCCTGAAGGTTGGGGAATGTGAATCTGGTATCGGCACAAAAATTGGCGCTTTGCCAAAAAAGTCGGTTTTTTTGTCAGGCCCCTTTCTTCTAATTAATGTTCAACATGCAAATTTCGATAACAGTATAGTAGTCTCGTTGATGAGAGGAACAGATCCATATATACATGTATGGGGTTCAGACCACGCATAAATTCAGGACACTGCCGAATGTACCCAGCGCCAAAGATTTTTGAACAGACTTTAGTAAATTATTTGTTAAGTAAATTATAATTAAAATTATATCAATTTTAAATTTCTGGCTTAAATATATTTTTAGTAAAATTTTAATTATATTTTTTGGAAATTTACTAATACAAGTAAATTGTCAGGTAAGTAAATTATAATTATATTATATTTAAAATAAGTTTATTTAGCAACAATAATACAATATAGATCAAAAAAATGTCCCATCGCTTTTTCGGCCTTCACTCAAACTTTTCGTTCTCAGTCACTTCTTTACCGATTTCGCTGAAATTTTCAGCAAAAATTACCAACATGGTTTGCTAAATATTCTACAATTTTGGTGCCAAAATTCCGACGGAAAAAATTTTTTGAACGGAAAAGTGACAATCATAGTGGTCTGTGTAAATTCAAATTTCCCGTGTAATTACGGCGCTATCGCTTAGATAGGTGCAGCAATGATCGGGTGGATATTTGGTCATAACACATTCAGACGGCAGCCGTCTGGCTTAAGGGGCACTAAAATTGGGAATTTCAAAAACATGACAAATGTGACTTTTCTTCATAAAACCGGTGAAATGACAATTCATAAGATTTTCGATTTTCTAAAAACACTGTGGAGAAGGTTTGTATGATGTGGAACAGAGTTTATATATCAGGTTCATTCATTTGTCGAACTTCCTGCTGCAATCTTTGTTGATTAACAACTGATTCAGTGCTTTGATTTCAGAATGTACAGATTTCTTAACTATGGGATTTTCGATCATGTTTTTAAAATTCCCTAATTTTAGTGCCCCTTAAGCCAAAGGGCTGCCGTCTGAATATGTTATGACCAAATGTCCGCCCGATCATTGCTGCAACTATCTAAGCGATAGCATCGTAATTACGCGGGAAATTTGAATTTACACAGACCACTATGATTTTCACTTTTCTGTTAAAAAATTTTTTTCTGTTGGAATTTTTGCACCAAACTTGGAGAATATTTAGTCAACCATGTTGTTAATTTTTGCTGAAAATTCGAGCGAAATCGGTAAAGAAGTGACTGAGAACGAAAAGTTTGAGTGAAGGCCGAAAAAGCGATGAGACATTTTTTTTATCTATACTGTACGTATATATAGGTAAAAGCCGTACTCGGCTGGTTCCGCTTCTTCATTGTACCTTAAAATGTATGTATGTATACTTTGCATTTCTGACAGTTTTCCAACAAACACTTACTATGGGTGTCAGGTAAACAAGTTAGGTTTTTCTAGTAAGTTGCATGCGTGGCTCCTGCCTTCTTTAGAACTAGAGTATGTCAGCTTAATCTACATCGAAGTTAAAGCTATGAGGAGTATTTAAAGTACCAAAGGGGGGGGCAGTGGGAAGAGCGGCCGGGCGGGGTAAAGGGGGAATTCGGGGGGGGGAAAGAGAAGGCGGAGGCAAGGGATGGGGAGGGGGGAAGGGGAAAGGAAAAACGGGGGGGGAAATGGGGGGATGGGGGGGGGGGGGGGTGGGGGGGGGGGGGGGAGGGGGGGGGGTGAAGCCAAAGAAAGGAAATGCGAGGGGGGGGGGGAGGGGGGGGGGAGGGGGTGGGGGGGGGGGGAGGGGGGGGGCGGGGGGGGGGGTGGGGGGGGGGGTCGAGGGGGGGGGGGGGGGGGGGGGGGGGGGGGGGGGGGGTGGGGGGGACGATTCGCTTCGCTCAACCCTGACTTTGAACCAGAACCCTCTGACCTGGACAAGAATCGGAGGGTGCCTGCCTCCAGAGCGAAGTCTTCAATATTCAGTGGCCAGCCAAACTGAAAAACGCGACCAATTGGGTGAACAAACCCTATTCTGATTACTGGATACATATCTTTAACGTAGACAAAGACTTGCCCTTTATCAAAGAAATTTGCAAAATATATTAAAATTTGCGGAGAGGTAGTTCTACTGTTCTATTGTACATTTTATTTTGCACAGCTCACAAGGCTGTTTTTAGATCTGATTTGGGAGTTGAATCTAGTCAAGTTGCGCTACCGGTTAGTAGTGGACAGAAGTGGTCCTTCTATGGAAAATTGTTGGCAAAGTCGTCTCAGCTTGCTAGTTCAACCAGTGGTAGCAAAGGCCTTACTGAAATGATTGAGCAGGAGTTGTCATATTATGTCAAAGATTATATCCTGAAGAAAAAGGAAATATATAATGAAAAGGAAAAGCTTGCACTTACCCCTGGCTCTATAAGGTTGCGACTGATGTGTTATCTGTTCCGGCATCTTCTGCTTTCATTGAACGTGTGTTTTCTCAGTCTAGTATCTGTTTAGCTAAGCGCAGGCACCAGCTTAGGGGCTCAGAACTCGAGAACGAATTGATGTTGAAGGTGAACCATCAGATTGTTGCAGAAGCTATTTGTTAGATTAAATTCTTCCCTCTCGTATGTCATTTGCAAGATCAATAAAAACTCTTCTGTTTCATGAAAAATATGTAAACTTTGCCCATTTTATTTATTATTGATTGAA
This sequence comes from Sabatieria punctata, assembly GCA_030248155.1. Classification (NCBI taxonomy): domain Eukaryota; kingdom Metazoa; phylum Nematoda; class Chromadorea; order Araeolaimida; family Comesomatidae; genus Sabatieria; species Sabatieria punctata. The sequence continues at coordinate 22,345 of JASANB010001485.1, forward strand.
AGGGAAAAAAAGAAGTTAAGAGGGTAGTTTGGATATTGAGATGTGCAGGTCGTTATGAACAGTCAGGGTCGCTATGGCCGTGTCAGATATGATCAATTAGCCAAGCTAACGACGCACCCACTTACTAAATTAAGTTAGCTTTTCACCGGATGCTAAACGCCTAAATGATTACCTATACATATGTAACTAATTTCAGTGGTGCCTCGTAAATATTTCCACTTTTGGGCATGGCCTACTGTTTCCCAGCAAGTTAATAACAAAACAAATAGCAAGTTAATTTATTTTTGGACGAAATCGGGTAGCAAATAGCAAATTCCTAGCAAGTTAATTTTGGGCAAAGCACTGCCTAGCAAATAGCTAGTTTATTTCGGATTGATGGAGTGAGAAATTTGATAGGAATTTACTAGGAATGTACTAGCCTCAGACATATTCATCCATTATCCCTATCTTTCCCCGCTTGGCCTGGGACATGATGTGCGCCAGGACCCAAGGTTTGTTATGCTACGCATATAGCTAAGGTAGGGCCATAGCCAAGTATGGGCAAAAGTCAGTCTCTAAGGCCGACAGTAGATTCGGATATAGAAAACTACTGAATGTGTTCATGTTAAGGATAAAGTTTGAGAAAATTCTTGCTGGTGCTTCTCTTCCTGCTGTTGCTTGTTCAGCTCATTGAAACTGAGATACAATATATAGTTTTGATTTTAAACGGCACCGGAGTCCTCCACTTATAAGACAAATAGGGAAATGTCCAAATGGGTCACTTTTGACGCCCTTTTGAAAACCATAAAAATAACTGTGGTGGTCCTATAATCGGAAAATCTCGCAGGTATAATTTGGTTGAGCGAAAAATTTGTAGCAAATTCTAGCAAATTGATAGCAAATAGATAGCAAATTTCTAGCAAATAGCAAGTTAATAACAAATTAAATTCGAAATTGCGGTGCCTAGCAAGTAAATAGCTAGTAAATAATATTCACGAGAGTTACAAGCAAGTTAATAGCAAGTTAATTAAAAAATAAATTAACTGGGAAACAGTAGATGGCCTAACTGACCATCATACATGTAACAGGTCACCCGCCGATGGGGGAAGGGGGGTAGGGGGGTCTGGCGCCAGCCGAGGGGGGTCTGAGCAAAAATTTTGGGGGAGGGGGGCGGGCACTAAAAAACGCTCAAAAATCGAAAAAAATCGCAATTTTTTGGCTAAAAATTGTCAAAAATCGCTAATTTGGGCTGAAATACAGCTAAAAAGTGCTGTTTTGCAGGCGATTTTGGCAATTTTTGTGTGTGAAATTGTAAAAAATTGCAAAAATTTGCTCGAAAATTTACTTGCCAGAAAAATCGGAGGGGGGGGGTCGGTGAAATCGTCTCGGGTGGGGGGGTCCCATCCGGGGGGGGGGGGTCTGGCCTAAGTCGGGTGGGGGCCAGACCCACCAGACCCCCCTGTTACATGTATGTTGTCCTCACTCTTTGGTAGTAGAAAGTAGTGTTGTTACATTATCAAAATTTCCATTTGACTATGACTATGACCACAGCTCGTTTGACTGCAATACCAGAGTAGTAAAATTTGACTAATATCGTAGTCAAACTGTTTGACTACTTTGACAACCGGTTTGACTACCGTTGACTACTTTTTGAAACCGAGTCGAACTGACATTTTCAGCAATTTATACTGTGGATCAGGTATACCTGTACTTGTGGAGCACTGGAGCAAATTCAGACATTGGCATCCTAAGAAAATGTAATTTCATGCTATGTATGAACTGAGACTTGAAAATGCAGCATTTCATCAGAAATTCAATATGTATTTTCAAATATGTATTTTAAATACATAGTGGCCTCAGAATACATATACATAAACATATTCTCTGAGGAATACATAAACATATACATATACATATATGTATTCGAAAAATAATACATAATATGTATTTTTTACATATACATATACATATATGTATTCCACAGTAACTTGTACCTGATTATCAGTTAGATTTGCAATACCCACCTGATACCTACCTGATGCCTGATCGGGTACATTCGAACTGTACCTACCTGATTTCGGGTATTTTTGGACTGAAACAGGTACAGGTACAAAGAGAAGGCATCAAATGATAGTTTACGACCGATTTGTTCATTAAAAAGCTTGTAAGAAAGGAAGGCTAATTTTTCAATATTTTCCAAGGAGCCATGGGAGGAGCTTTCCATCGACATCACAGGACCATTTGATAACGCCCCTGTTCATCTCAAGAACATCTCGTGCTTGTGGATAATTACTCCAAGTTCCCGGAAACCCTGTGCACAAAGGACATTACTTCAGGCAGGGTTATTCGCTGGCTGAAGGAGATTTTTGTGTGCTATGGCAATCCAGCCAAGCTAATCTCCGACAATGGGCCACAATTTGTAAGTGACGAGTTTCGCAACTTGCTGACAGAACGAGACATTATCCATGAGACAACACCAGTGTACACTCCACAACAGAATGCGTTCGTGGAGGTCTTCAATCGGTTCATCAAACACCACATCCAGACATTCTGGTCTAGTCTACCATGGGATGAAGGCCTACAGCAATCTCTCACTCATTTCCGTGCAACACCTCAAGAGGGCCAGGAGCTCAGCCCTGCACAGAAATTTTTTGGATACAGACCTCGTTTGGGCTGGGAAGTCTACAGACAACCCCGCAAAATAGCCTTAAAAGAGGAAGGAGTGGACGATAAGCAGTCGCGGCAAAGTCAGCAACAAATGGTACCTCTGTTGGAAAGGGGTGGCCATGAGAACACTACAGTACCTCTGTTGGGAAGGGGTCACCATGACAACAAAAGCACAACCAGCTCAGGGCAATTGTTCCATGTCGGACAGAAGGTTGTTGTTGTTGTTGTTGTAACTTTTTTGTCCTTTCGGACTAGGAGTAGCCAACTGCTATAGAGCAGGAAGAGACAATAGCTCCGGCAGCCTTCTTAACAACAACCCTCCCCTGTCGGTGTGTGCAAGACAGCTAAAGTTTGGTCCCCATTTATCTACTTGCCATTGCTGACTTTCGACGGCCTGGGTTGGGCTTTGTGTTGACTACGTACTTCCCATCGCCTCAACAGGTTTTGAACCCACAAACACACCGCTTCCACGGGTGCCGGGGCCGCCGTGACACATGGGACAGCGTAAACTACCCATGGCCAAGACGCGACGCGCCAAGGTGCGCACTAGACGACCTCTAACACATCAAAAGGACACGACTGATAAATTCTTCAAAGATTAAAAAAAATCAAAAGGACACAGCCCCTGGAATAGGAAAGTGGTCACTGTTGTCAAGCTGCTCAGCAAATTCAACTACTTTGCTGTCATATGGACAGAAGTGGATTGGACGCAAAATACTGCGTGTTGTTGAGCAGCCAGAACCGTCTGTGTATGAAGCTGACACAACTGTGCAAGAACCTGCCCAAGCACAGCCTCAAGAAAGACGCTACCCCAAGCGCAACCGCAAACCACCAAACTGGATTTGAGACTGGTTTTCTTGGGACTAGCGGTTTCGCTTCAAGAAAGAAAAGGGTGGTTGATGTGTACGGCGCTAACTACACAGATGTGTCAGCTAGTTATCTTCACACTACTTGCTGTACACCTGTATCGTAATTACGTATGCGCCATATACCATGTCTTAGGGACGCAGCGGCCTCGTGATAATTGCGCAGCTGGCTGATCCACTAGCTCTGCCTGGCCCGCCGGCGAGCGGTCGTGTCACTAACTGTATATGATTTGATTTATTGTTCCCGGGCATTAAAAACTGCCACTACAGCAAACCTACAACAACTGCTCAGGGACAGTAGCCACAAACAAATCAGTGTGCAAGAGTCTGTCTTGTATGTCTCCTGCAAGTCTCTATTCAGTATTGTTCCCTTGTACTCTGTTTACGAAATCTTTTATGAACACTGAATACTGTGTAGATAAAAATGACCTATCGATTTTTTGGCCCCAACCTTGTCTGTCGCAGTCGTGGTTGTCGTACGACCTGTTACATGTAAGTATCGCCAATCGAACCAGTATGTTTGTTTGGAAGAATCGACAATCCAATTCAATTATTTGAATTGATGGAAATTCTGCTACAAAAGCAAACAGTGAGCATGCTTCTCTGCTGAAAATGTTTCGCATTCTAACAACTGCTCAATCCATTGACTTTGAACCTTGTGCACTGCTAAACTTCACCAAAAATTCCTGTGGTAGCAGTGGAAACGGAATCCTGCCTGATTTACTGTTACCTGTGCTCACTTATCTGAATGTACCCTACAAGCTCATTCCTACGGACCATTACGAAATTTCTTCCTCATGTCAAAATGGAAGCTGGAATCCCACAACCGCTGCTTTAGCCTTCCTATCAAATGGCTCTGTAGACATGATTGCAACCGCTGGCTTGTTTCAGAGTACCGATATCGATTGTGTGACTCCTAGTTACCCAGCTTACCAAGGCCGCATACAGTTTATTGCTAGACGCTACTCAGATGAATTAGTAATTGGGTCTTTACTAGTACCTTTCAGGGCCGATTTATGGCTGGCAGTTCTCTGTCTGGTTCTGGCGAGATATTTATTTTTCAAGATCGTCAGAAAGTTCCCGATATCCTGGAGTCCTATGCCGTTTTTCTTTTGTTGTACGTTTCTCTTGCTTGAAAGCCTGTACCCAAACTCTCTACTAAAGCAGTTGTCAACTGTAAAGCAGGTTTACATAAGAGATACTGAACACATGTTGTCGGGCTTGAAAAGCGGACAACTGAGTTTGTTACAACAATGGTCTCCTGAACTAAGCATTGCTATGTTCAGACAGTTTCCAGAAAACGATTTTCTGCTCAGACTTCTAAATGTACTGCAGGTGCATCAACCAGTACAAGAAATCAGCGAATATGTTGCAGTTCAAAAATTGATGCTTGGAGGCTATGTAACAGCTAATGAATTTCCGGACGCTTTATTAGGCTTCACTAACTGTACATTAGCTGTGATTAAGCCAAGTAATACAGTCAGGCACTTAACGCCGTTTATGGTACCGACACCATATAAGGTGCCGGTACCATATATGGTACCGGTACCGAGGGTAGTGGTACCATATATGGTACCGGCACCATATATGGTACCGTCACCATATATGGTACCGGTACCATACATGGTGCCCCCACGTTCGGCGACTGTGGTGGTACCATATATGGTACCGTCACCATATATGGTACCGGCACCATATATGGTACCCCTACCCATGGCCATGGGTGCCGGTACCATATATGGTGCCGGTACCATATCTGGTCCCGGTACCATATGGTACCGGTACCATATATGGTACCACTACCATGTATGGTACGAAATCTGAACGGAGTGGTACCATATATGGTACCGGTACCGGAAAAACGCGAAGGTGGGGGTACCATATAAGGTGCCGGTACCATATATGGTACCGGCACCATATATGGTACCGGCACCTTATATGGTACCGGTACCATATATGGTACCACCACAGACCTCGAACGTGGGGGTACCATATATGGTGTCGGTACCATAAACGGCGTTAAGTGCCTGACTGCAATAATGATTTGGCTGATTTGAAAACTGATAGACATTTCATATTCTCTAAGAATTCCAAGTACATCAGCGCATTCAACAAAGCTTGGATCAAGTTTCAGGTGAGCTGGTACTACTGTACTGTGATTTTACTTTAGTAAAATATAGCAAAAATTTGTAAAAGTAACTGTATATACAGTACAGGCCAAAAAATGTCCACCATCTTTTTCCAACTTTACTCAAACGATTCATTCTCTGTCATTTCTCTGTCGATTTGGTTCAAATTTTAAGGATTAATTAACAATTTGACTGGGGGTGCATCTAACTCTGACTTATCTACTCAGGTTTCATGAGCCGAAAACTAAGAATCCAGATGATCCAATGAAATACTATTTTTTTTCGTTAATTCGAAGAGGACCGTATTTGCCCTAATAAACCGACTCCTTCTAACCAATAAACCGAGACCCTCTAATAAACCGACAGCCTACAATAGATATACAGTGTGTGTAGACACCAGTCGGAAAAATAAACGGACTGTCGGTTTACTAGAGCAAATACAGTATGCGTCTGAAATTTGCAGCAATGACTGGTATTGCCATTGGGCGTAAGATACTACTCACTGCGAACCCCTAGACAGTTCAAAGGGCGCTAAAATTGGAAAATTTCAAAAACATGATTGAAAATCCCATAACTAAGAAATCCGCACTTTCTGCAATCAATTTTCACATATAATAATCAAAGCACTGGATCAGTTCTTAATCAAGAGCGAGTCCGTTGCACTTCACAATAAAACAGATTCCTGCCTGCTAAGGACTAAAGCGACATTTTTTACCTATACTTGCTGTGGGAAACATGTTTTAAAACATAAATATGTTTGTTTCTGGGAAAACATATATGTTTATGTTTCTCAATATGTTTGCATGTCAAATATGTTTTGTATTTATATGTTTGGAGGCCAATATGTTTCTGGAAACATATACATATTTTTGCTATAGGAATTCATGGTTTCAAGACTTTTGGTAGCTGTTTGACAGTAAACTTTTCCAAAAGCTGACTTTCACTTAAACTAATTGCGTCTTAGTATGCTATGTAGATTATTACAAACCGTTTTAAACAGGAAATTCAGTATCTCAAGCTTGAATTATCGAAAATTAAGACAAAATATAAGTGAATAAGCGACTTTTACACAAATATGTTTTATGTTTAAAAATATGTGCATATTCAATTTTCAGAAACATGTAACTATATGTGTTATTTATATGTTTGATTGGCGAAAAACATATATCTATAGTTATATTAATATGTTTTAAAAATTTCGACATTTTCCCACTGTACCTATACTGTATTTGCGTGTCAGTGGCTTAATGTTTTCCATTCAGGAGCGGGTGCCCTATGTGCGACAGAAGTATCTGAAAGCAGCATTTAGAATTGATGCAGAAGCATGTGAAAATATAGAAAGTGCTGAAGGAAAGAAACCGAAGCCGCTGTCCATGTCTGCTATGCTGAAACCGTTCAGTCTACTTTGCGTTCTTCTCTCACTCAGTGTTTGCGGTATCTTTTTTGAACAGATACGGTTTTGGGGCCAGTTGAACCGGTTTGGAAAAGGTCACAGAAGTGTCAGTGAATCCAATGGTCCTATGCCTGGCGCTTTGCCAGAAACGTGAAAAGATAACGTGTTCTAAGTAAACAGTGATTGTGGCTGCTGTGCCGTTGGCTTACAGGCCTTTTTGTTATGTGAACAAAAGTGTTATGTCTGGGACTGCGTAGTCAACTGGCCCTATCAGCGCTCTCTCGATGCTGCAATGCAGCAACAGATCGAACAGCTGTTTGATAAGCTGACAGAAGTTCAAGAGCGAGTTGGCCTGTTGGACCAGCTGATTCAACCAGCTCAGATGCCTCCGCCGTATTCTGCTGCTCAAATGCCAATGAGAGATGACTCAGAATTTTAATCAACTTTTGCAGCGAATGAATTATTGATTTCAGTGTGTATTATTGTTTAATCGTGTTAATTGCTTCTTGTTCTCTTAGTCTTAAGCATTTATGTAACAATAAAACATTATTCACTTCTCTTGATAGGTTATGCTTCGTTTTCTATGTGCTTCTTGTCATTGTTTCCATGACATTTCTTGCTTCAACCGCACATATCTCTGTGCTTTTCCGTATGTACGTTTTGTCCATGTAATCTCCGTTATTGTAACTGTCCTGTTTAATCCGTCCTTGTCTTGACAATATTTGTAATTTCATATATACAGCTCTTATTAGTGTCCTTTACATAATCGTACCAGTGTTTATTTTAATAATTGCTTTAAGTTGGTTTTGTTAGGGTAATTGTTTGTATGCGTTCCTGCGTGAACGCTTGTCTGTATTGTTATATGTCTGTTTTGTCTTTTTATGTCTTAATGGTATCTGCAACTTATATATTTCATTATTCAGCTCCTTTTAATCAGCTATTACTGTATACACTTGGCATTTGTACATATTCATTTGACACTTGGCAATGCATGAGGTGTGCTGAATTTCATTTGTAATCATGCAATTGTATTCTATTCCACTTCGGCCTTTTCTGGGTTTTCATGCATATTTATCTTGCTTTGTAGCATTGCTTATTATATGGCTCTGACGTTTTTTCGAGGACGAATGTTACCAAGATTCTCGCATATCAATTGCACCTCAGTTAGGAACCGGTGTGCTTAGCGGATGCCGTGGCGCTAACAACGCAACGCCGATCTCAGCGTCAGCATCGAGTGTCCCAGTTCTTTGTGCCCCTCATCTCCACGTCCTCAGCCAAAAGGGCTTTCTCCTTTCGAGGCCCCTCTCTGCTAAACGGCGCATTCGAACAGCTAGATGTCGAACCGGGCACTGTCTCTCTCAAAAAATTCAAAGCGCTGCTGAAATCTTATTACATCTCTGCAATTTAATCTGTTGTTTTTGAAATGTGCTGTTTTTTGTCGACACTGTGATAACCACTAATATATTCTGCTGGTGTGTGTCATGATATTTATCATGCTATAAGCTACATTGCTTAATCACACTGCAGAAAATAAATCTGAAATCTGAATAATCTAAAATGAACGGTGATTATGGCCTTGTTAATGATTTATGACTTTCAGGCAAAATTATTGCTGTTTTGTTAAGCCCCAGCTTTGATAACTGAGCTAGAGATCCGGCATTGAAGTTTAGTATACCGCAAAACTAGGAAATTTTGCATGATTTTTTGGCATTCTGAAGTCAGTTTCTCACAAACCTCGCGTCGTAGCCCTAAATGGTTTACACCAAAGTGTAGCAAATTGATAGTGCTACAAATTTATGAAATAAAAAAAAGCGGTTTAGGGGGGCTCCAGATGAGCTAGGGCCGGCCAAAGGTTGTGGAAAAATAATTTTTGCTCAAAAATTCTTAGTCCCAGCTCTAATTGGTACGAAAGATATCAGAGTTGAAAATTTTGGTTCCATAGTTAAGCGGCCGGATTTTTGATGGCGCATATCTCGGGACAGGAGCGTCAAATCCATAAACCCTTTGCAGGTTTCACATAACTCATGAATGTCTATTAGTGTAAAGCGTATTCTACTTAAGCTTGTAATCTCTGAAAACAGCTCCGTTTGAATCCAAATCCATTTCAAATTGACAAAACATGAGCTACAGTATCAAACACGCTGGGGGCCGGTCTTCGTGAAATTAAGAACAGCCGCCCTATTTTCCGCCATTGTTTTTTCGGACGAAAAAATAAACGACGAAGATAGCGAACATAAAAAATGCAAAAGAACAAGTAGAATAGGTATTTTAGGAAGGCGACGTATTACCTTAGGAATCCATAGAAGCTTAGCTGCTCCTATTACCTAACCACTCCTTTCTCTCTCTCCCACTCTGCAGTGCTGGCGCCGACCGAAGTGAAGAAACGAATAAAAATAATAAAAAGAAGAGTTGTTAGCCAGCTTTCCACGCACAAAATGACTTTTTGACTGTGTGTATTATGCGAATGCAATAATTCCTTCCTCAACCGGCTCGATTCCTCTGATTGAATCAGATAAAAAAGATTTTTCTTTTTTGTCTTTATTTTTTCTCTCCAGCATTGAGCGCTGCGTAAGATCGGCGGCGTAGTTTACGTAGCTTACCGTAGTTTACGTGGCCTTATCTTTCGCGTTGAGATAATAAACCATGATGGCCCACCAAATGATCAAAGACAGAGTGGCGTTCAGAGATTACAAGCTTTGCGCACATGGGCTTTATCAACGCACAGCACTCCACGCGAAAGTTCGATTTTCAACTTGACATAGGGGTAAGGAGCAAGACTCGATTGAATCAGAGACTGACTCGTAAATAACGCCATTTAGACTATGCACTGGGCGTCCCTTGTAATTGGCATTTGTGTGCAATGCTTTGTTTCGAAACCGTTGCACAACTTTTTGCCCTTTCGAAGTCTTTATGCACAGCGTTCTTGCTCTTGTTTGATTTCAAGCAATTGAGCCTTATCTCTCTTTTCATTTGTTTTTGTTTAACAAGTTGGACTTGACTTCTTTTTGGTTGGTTTCACTGAAATATAGAACTTGGGTTTTTGGAAACAGTGCCTACGAAGACTGGAAAGAATTAAGTGGTAGCAGCGTGTTCAAGATAAGATCGAAAATTTATCTGCTACCGAAACCCATGCTGCTCCTGTAGGGTTTCGCATAAAACAGACTTCCATAATTGAGTTTACTCAAATATTGATGATTTTAATGAACATGAGTGTCGCAAAGATGTACAATGGGATAGGTACAAACGATGGGAGCTGTTACTTGATATGGCTAGAGAATATCTACAGGGTGTCTCAAAAAAAATGATCACATTTCTTTTTACTGCCATTTTCGCAAATTTTTACCAAATAGGCTGAAATTTGGGCCATAGGTCCCAAAATTCGGGGAATTTTATGTGTTAAAGTTTGGTGCACTAGGCTTGACTCATTCCCGAGAAATTTCAAAAAAAGTGAAATTTGGTAATTTCGATAGTGAAAGCCGGTCACCGAAAAAACGTTACATTTCATTATCGCCTAAACTCTAGCGATAGCGTTGGAGTTCATGCGCCAACTTTTTACACACGAATTACCCTGAACTTCTGCGTTTACACTCCAAATTTCATCCAATTCCGACAAAAATTAGAAAAGATACAGGAAAAGGAAATGTTTACATTTTTCGTGACCGGCTTTCACTATTGAAATTACCAAATTTCACTTTTTTTGAAATTTCTCGGGAATGAGTCAAGCCTAGCGCACCAAACTTTAACACATAAAATTCCCCGAATTTTGGCACCTATGGCCCAAATTTCAGCCTATTTGGTCAGAATTTGTAGAAATTGCAGTAAAAAGATATGTGATCATTTTTTCGGTGACCGCTTTCACTATTGAAATTACCAAATTTCACTTTTTTTGAAATTTCTCGGGAATGAGTCAAGCCTAGCGCACCAAACTTTAACACATAAAATTCCCCGAATTTTGGCACCTATGGCCCAAATTTAAGCCTATTTGGTTAAAATTTGCGGAAATGGCAGTAAAAAGAAATGTGATCATTTTTTTAGACACCCTGTACATGAATGAAGAAGGCATTTGCAGACCATACCGGCGTGACACTGGTTCTATTATATTTCTGTGAAAAGCAAAAAAAGCAGGTGATGTCAGGGAAAGCAGAGAGCAGCTGAAGCTGACCCCCACAGTCCTGCGCGGAAAGCAGCCCGACTAGCGCACTGTCCGTTTTGCACAGCTCTACCGGGGGACGCAACCTGGCCACCAGAGACCAGGCTCTCCTGAACCCCAAACAGGAGCAACGGCCAACACTTGGCTTCG
>JASANB010001486.1:0-22154 GCA_030248155.1 Sabatieria punctata
AATTTTGCAAAAGCAGAAAGCGTCAACCTATCGTTCATTAAACAGCTTTTTCCCCGCTGTTAGGGTGGGAGGCGAGATTCAGACCTTGCTTTACTGTGGAGGAGAAATGGGACTGTTTTGTGGAAATCTTTAATACTGATTTTTCTATGTTTGTTCCACAAAGACAAAACGCTGCCGGAAAAATTTACCCATTAAGTATTAGAAAAAAGCTGAGAAAAAAGCGTGAACTTTGCAGAAAGCGAAATCAAATTAATGGAGATATAATATATAGAAATTTTGCTCGTACTCTGAGAAATGATATCCGAAATTATGTAGAAAGTGAAGAAAAGCGGCTACTGGAGAGTGGCTCTTTAAACGCCTTCTACGGCCACGTTAGGAAGATCCTTAAGTATAAACATGAAGTAGGTCCGTTGAAACGACCAGATGGTACTGTAACAGTAATTGAAGACGAAAAAGTAGAGGCTTTAAATGAGTATTTTAGCCTCAGTTTTTACTGAAGATAATGGTGTTTTGCCGGTTTTCGACTCCGAGTGCCTGCCCATATTTTGGTAGAAAATTGTCAATCTTTCACCTCAAGTGATCACTCTCTGTAAGTAAAAAAAGTAACAACAATCCTAGCTTAAGAAACGAACGAAGGGTGGTTGTTTGAATGGAGGGTGTCAGAGCTATAAAATGAGCCCGAAAATCTCTGCCGACCCAAATTTAAGCGGTAGTAGCTCCGGTTCCTGGGGGTTTCTAGAGGCCGGGCAGTACCGTTGATCTTCGACTGTGCTCTATTTTAACATAATTTAATGTCAGCCGAATCCGTGAGATGACCCTGCTTGCCCCCTCAAAGCTGACTTTCTCGCAAAATGCGTCGTAACATGCCTTTTGTGAAAAAGTCGACTTCAAGCAACTTTTTTTCGCAGATCTGGCTGGTATCCAATTATGTTAAAATAGATGTCAAACGAACACCGTCGGTGCATGTTTGAACATCAGTGACCTCCTATAACCGGAGCTACAGCCTCTCAAAGTTGGGTGGGTAGCCACTATTTGGGCCATTTTTGGACATTTTCTGAAACAATCACCATTCACTCGTTTCTTCAGATACAGAATCGATGTGCACATGGTTGGATAGCCCTGACAGTTGCCTTTCAGACGCTGCACACAATGCTTCCGGAACTTGCCGGGTTAGCGAGATATTCTCCAAAAACTACGAAATTTAGCGAAATTCCGACTCGATTTTTTTCCGAAAAATCGCTGTACCTTCTGCCACATATGCGGCGGCAAGCTAATTTTTGCTCAAACGATAAAACGCAAAGCGCCAAACAAAATTAACCTATTTCGGAGGCAAATTTTTGTGGGTAGGGGTGGGTGTTTTGCGATTTGAAGAGTGTCAAGATAATTTTTTTGCTTATAATGAAGAACAAACAAACCTACTACTACTCAGATGCAGTTTTACTCGCTGATTATGAATATGAACTCGGTTTGGCTGGATTCCTTTTTGTTCGGGAGAAATTTGCATACAAATCCTCAAATGGCTGTATTTCTAAAGCGGCACTACTCATTAGCATGAGCAAGAGCCGTTCTAGAAAGCAGTATTTCTTATGTGTCTTAAGTGGCTACCCACCCAACTTTGAGAGGCTGTAGCTTAGGTTCCAGGGGGTCACTGATGTTCGAATATGCACCGTTGGTGTTCGTTTAACATCTATTTTAAACATAATTGGATGCCAGACTGATCCGCGAAAATACGTTGCTTGAACACCTTCCCTTATAGCTAAGTTGACTTTCTCACAAAATGCATGTTAAGTGCCTGACTGTTCTATGTAGTTCCAATTTCTGCAATCTCACTGGGTTTTCGTTTTAAAAGAGAAAACGGCGACAAGAACAGTTCGAATCATTCGATGACAGGTAGCGAAGCAACTGCGGAATTAGTCTGCTCTACGTTCTGATGATCAAGCAACATCTCCGATCGCCCATTGGCCAGTTTCGCAGAGTCAACTTTTCCTCTCAGCCAATGAGTAGTGAGCACACCTTTGCCCTGAGGAAAATTGAAAGATAAGTGCGTACGTTTTGTCACCTTGAAAAGAGTTGCGCACCTTGACAGAGACTTCGCCGCGAACCTGAGTTATGTAGTTACCCATATGCAAGAGCGCATTACAACTGCTCTGACTAATTTGAATGCGTCTAGCTGAAAAACTAATTTGTTTCGTTCGCGCCTTATTACTAGTTATCTATCGTACGTAGGGATGGGACCGGTATACGGTATTTTTTCAGTTTATGAAAAAAAAGAAAAACTAAAGAGCGTTCTATAACAGTATTATAGATTCCGGCTTGGCACAATACCTTGTTACTTAATTTTGCAGCAGGCCAATGTTTTATCATGTTATTTTTGTTAATTGACTGTCGAAAGAAAGTGACTTAAACCGCTTTTTGACTGAATTGTAGACAGTCATGTCTCATTAATCCGGACAAGTTGGGACCGGCCAATTTTGTACGGATTAGCGAATTTCCGGATTAACGAATCAAAGCTAAAACACTGTTTTTCGGGTCAAAGATCTAAATGACAACTTTTTGTTAGTTGAATATCAGTTTTTGCAGCTGTCCTAATTAAAATCCAAAAACTTATTTTAGTTGATTATAGCTCCTAAAAGGCAAAAATAATTGCATTCTGACTCAACGAAAAGCATTACTCATTTGCAAATTCACACCTGAATTGAAAAATTGCGCATGGATTTTGTCCAAATTAACCAAATCTGGATTAACGAATCACTTTACCATACAAATTTCGAAGTTGGGACTTGGGACCCGAAATCTTCTGTCCGGATTAACGAGTCATACAACATGGGGGGAAATTGGGACTTGGCCTAATCTTGTCCGGAAGGCGAATATCCGGATTAACGAGACATGACTGTATTTATGGCTGTGCAACAAAGATTGCATGCTCGTTATTCTCTTCTACTACTCGCTCTAAAAACCTACTGTAGCGCCGAATTTTATGTCATTAATAGGATTTACTACAATCTTCACGATTTCTGCATATTCCAACTTAGCTAACAGTTTCTTGCTTATTGGAGCATACCATACGGTATCAAAATGTTATACTATACGGTATACGGTATTTTATACCGGTGCCATCCCTAATCATACGTTTTCCATCCACTCCAGCCACACACGGACCTGAAAATCAATTTAGCAGAACGCAACTAAGAGTCTGCTACTGTAGACACCTGTGTTTATGCCGATACGCAACTCTATCTTTTGGTCGGGTAAATGTGGGATTTTGAAGGAGGAGACCGATTCCATGAACTGCAGTGCCATGTCTGCGATCTCGGTCACATGACGACTGCCGTTACGATGAGGTAAACCGCTGGCACACATGTAACCGTCTCCAATCGTCTCTACCTGACACACGCTACGCTCACATGCAATGCAACTGGTCACTCGCCGACTGCCGGAGGAGGGTTTGGAAGGACGGGATCTGAGCCCAACTTCTGGGCAGGATGTCAAAAACGCAAAAAATTGTAATTTTTGGCTAGAAATCGTAACAAGCATACATGTAACAGCTCTGAGCCGACCTGGGGGAGGGCATACATGTACTAGAGGGTTTGGGGGTTACCCCCTAGCTGAAAAGGCCAACCCCCTCACCCCCCGAGACAGGTTAAGGGACCCCCGACCCAAAAATACAAGTACTGGTAGTGACTCCAGTATTAACAAACTGGCTCAGAAATCAGTAATTTTTAGCCTAAAATTCGCTTGAAAAGCCTTTGGGAACCGAATTTGGCGATTCCACTGCTGATATTTAAGAGAAATCGGAATTTTTGGAAGCTCTTTTTGTCATTTTTTGCTTGTTTTTAGCTCTAAAACGCTATTTGGCAGCTGAAAATAGACATTTTTAGCGTCCTAACTGAACAAACGTTTAAAAACGCATTTCCAGGCGGTTTGGAGCTTTTTGAAATTTTGGACCCCTCTCTGGGCGAAACCACCCCGGTGGAGGGGGGTAGGGTAGGGTAGGGTAGGGTAGGGTAGGGTAGGGTAGGGTAGGGTAGGGTAGGGTAGGGTAGGGTAGGGTAGGGTAGGGTAGGGTAGGGTAGGGTAGGGTGTGAAACAGTGCCAGTGCCACTAGGGTGTCAAAACTATGTACATAAATCGACCCTAGGAGTTGGATATTCAAATTTGTCGAGTTGGAGAAACCTTGTAGACATCGAATCCATCGATTATGCCGTCGAAGAGTGTGTAGAGTTCGTTTAGCAGACTGACCACCTCCAGAGGCGAGCTCTGACCGGCCAGTCGAGTGAATCCGACCACATCGGAAAACAAGACCGTCACACTCTCGAACAGTTCTGGCTCGACCGGCTGACCGCTCTTCAGTCTGTCCACCACACTCCTGACAGTCCATACCAGTACGTAAAGCTATCGATTGGTTGGCTGGGGCACCTCGGCATCATTCTGTAGAGCAGAGCGTCGCATCTCTTCTTCTCCTCAGTCAGCTCCTGTGTTCTCTCGGCCACCTGCTGTTCCAGCGTACCTGCATAGTCCTCCATCATCTTCAGTACGTGGTCCATCAGATTGACTGTTCTGAATCCAAAGCCACATAAATAGAGGTGTCAAACGAGCCACTGCTTACGTTCCCTTGTTCATGCCTTTCAGTTGCACGAGGATGGTGCGCATGTCCGGTCTGTCGTTCGGTCTCTCCTCCCAACAATCCTTCATCAAATGCAGCATGGCCGTGTTGACATCGGTGTCCTCGGGCAGAACCATCTTTGGACGACAGGGAGGCGTCTCACCCTTTCGAACGCGATACACCACTTCTGCAGTACGCATAGGTTGTTACTTCCAGCTTTAGTTTGAGCAGACCGATCTTTTATGTAGTTTTTGGTCTCCTTTGAAAGGGCGCGCAATGGCCGATCGATTGGTTCATGGCCGGTCAAGAATAAGCCACTGCGTCGGGGACTGTAAACGTTTAAAATGAGAGAGTTCAGGACACTGCGATTTTCTCCTGTTATTTTTTCAGTTTCTGTTCAATCAACTCTCTAATAATGGTTTACTGAAGGTATGCCCAGCTTTGTGCGAGACATGGCAGACACTTCCCATTATGTATTTGAGGCAAAATCCATAAAAATAGGAGGAAATCGCAGTGTGTTGAACTCGCTCAGTTTAAACCTTTACAGTAGCGGACTCAGTGGTTTGTTTTTGGCCTGCACCTGCCAATCGATCGCTCATTGCGCGCTCTTTCAAATGAGACTGAAAGCTAAAAGATCTGGCTGCTCAAACTAAAGCTAGGGGCCGTCCATAAACGACGTCGTTTCAAAATCCCGATTTTTCGGACCCCCCAAACATCGCCTTGCGTCGTTTCTGGGGACCCACTCCCTCTAAGATGACGTCGTTTTCGGTTTCCCCCGATAAAAGTGCAGTACATACAGTACTGTCATGTTTTCTTGTTGCAATACTGTACAATTAATCGAATAGATAGCTACAACCACTCTGGGAAGCCTTTGTATGTAGAAACCTTTGACAGAATGTGTTAAATTGAAAACAACACAATCAAAGTTCCCTAAAATTACGAAAAAAGCGACGTCGTTTTTTGCTAACCCACTCCCCGTCCTGGTGCGTCGTCTATCGTCGCATTTCAGCCGACCCATACGACGTCGTTTATGGACGGCCCCGTTTCTTGAACATGTATTACTGTCAAAATAAAGGAACGGAAGGAGGTGCCTTGTTCTTCAAAGTGTAACGAGAATACATGTAACAGGGGGTCTGCCCCCCACCCGACTTAGGCCAGACCCCCCCCCCCCGAGACGATTTCGCCGCCCCCCCTCCGATTTTTCCGGCAAGTAAATTTTTGCATTTTTTTACAATTTCAGGCACAAACATTGCCAAAATCGCCTGCAAAACAGCACTTTTTAGCTGTAGTTCAGCCCAAATTAGCGATTTTTGGAGATTTTTAGCCAAAAAATTGCGATTTATTCGATTTTTGAGCGTTTTTTAGTGCCCAACCCCCTCCCAAAGTTTTGACTCAGACCCCCCGGGCCGGCGCCAGACCCCAGCCCCGCTACCCCTTCGGCGGATGACCTGTTACATGTATGGTAACGAGTAGTACTGATACCTTCTTGAGTCAAGTAGTCCCCAAAGTAGGCCGGCTTCCGCGCCAGAATTTCGGATATAATAATTGCAAAGCTGTAAATATCAGCTGCCGGTGTTCCCAAGGGCTTCGTTGTCTCAGCCTGAAGTAGTTCCGGTGCAGTCCAAAGCTGCTCTGCAATAGAAAGTTGTTGAGTTTGTGGTGGAGAACAAACAAACGACTATGTACCTGAACTCTGAATTCGTTCAGTTGTTTTTATGAAGGACAGTCCAAAATTACTGATGCGGATCTGCCACCGGTCGCTCATGAAGCAGTTGAAGGAAGTAAGAAACCCGTGCGAACCCAGACCTGACTTGTGAATGTAATCCAGTCCCTGAATGATGTCTCAGACTTTCAAGAGAAAGATTTACATGTACAGACATTGTAACTACCTCGCGAATTGCCAGGATGCAGACTGACATGCATGTAGCAAGCAAGTCACCCGCCGGTCGGGGAGGCTCTTGCCCCGGCCGGGCTGTCGGAACCAAATTTAAACGGAAGCGGGTTGGGTAAAAAATTAAAAAAATTGTAAAAATTTGCTGAAAAACTACTTGCCAGAAAAATCGTACCGGGGGTGCCCGATCTGAAGAAGGTCTGACATGAGTCGGGTGTGGGGCAGAGCTGCGGACCCCCTTGTTACATGTACAATAGTACAATAATGATTAAAACGGGAATTTAGTTTTAGCTTTTGTTTGAGGAACCTATCTTTTTGCTATTGGTATCATTTGAAAGCGGGCGCTTTGCCCGATCGATTGGCTGGTCGCCGGTCAAAAACAAGTGATTGAATCGGGTACTGTAAGATTTTAAAGTGAGTGAGTTGAGTACACTGCCATTTTCTCCTGTTTCTTCAGTTTTTCAATTGCCTCAAATTCGGGATGGAGAATGGATAGTTGCCACAAACTGGGACTACCTCTAGCAACGATTTTTCGAGAGCTAATTGCTAAAAGTGCACGGCCTGCCACTTCAAGGCATCCTCTCAACGGAACGGGAGGTCCTTCGAAAACGCCGTATCCACTGGTAGATTTGGAATTTCTCGTGGCGCCTCTTCTTTAAGTATAGCAAGCATTCAACCTTTAAATAATGGTTATTGGAGGCAGCCCGAGCTTTGTGGGAACTTAGCTAAGCATGCACTTTCCTTTCCGATCCGACTTTGAGGTAAAATCCATAAAATCATTAAAAACTTAAGAAACGGGAGAAAATGGCCGTGTGCTAAACTGGCTCACTTTAAATTCTTACAGTACCCGACTCAGTGACTTGTTTTGTCCGGCTACCAGCCAATCGATCGGTCAAATGATACCAAAAGAAAAAAGATCCGTCTACTCCAGGGGGGGTCCGACCGGAACAAATCTCAAAATATGATGGGCGCCATCAAGATCAGCAAACGTACCGACGGTGTGCCTTAACCGATCCGGTCGTGTTACCCACCGTTCGATAGGTCTTTGCGTTGGCTTTCAAATGAGCTAAACAGCGCCGTCATACAACCATGTTTGCGCGCGAAATTCAAATTTTAGTGACTCGGCTCTATTATTTGATTTTCTACTTAAACGGGAAACGTTGCCATTTTTGCAATTTTGATCATAGGTCAATGCGCCAACCGTCAAACGACGCAGCGTGACGAGATCTACAGTTTCCATGCAACGCCATCGCTCTACGCCTTCCGGCGCCAACACTAGAAGTCTGAGAGTGAAGCAGTCGAATTTGGCCGTTTTTGCCAAATATTCCTGAGTAGTTTTCAGGCCATAGTTCACTTCGCGGTTGACAGATTTAGCTGGTTCATGCACGAAAACACTCCTAATTGAACGCAGAATGCTAATAACACAACCTGGGCGCTCGGCAATCCAAGCAATCCACTGTAGGACCTCCAGTATCAGCATTACCCGACGATCGGGAATTTTATAGTTATAGTGAAAAATCATCTGAAATTCATGACAAATCTGCCTTTTAAATCAAATAAGTGCATCCAACTATACTTATGGTAGTATATGATACTATAACTATAAAATGCGTGGACCAATCTAAATAAGCTATCCATCAAAAGACGCAGCGGACCGTGGCGATTCATTTGACAGCAGAACGGACCCAATGCGATCATTTTTGCGCAAGAAACAGACCAAAAACTGTAAAAAATCCAGCTCTCAAATCGTACAAAAAAGAAAAATCGAAAATGAACACCATATTGCCGATATGCTACAAGGGCATGTAATGCACCAAATGAAAGGTCTTGATGTGCTCTAAAAATCGTATTCAGCAGATATGCAAATTTGTTTTTCGTTAGCGAGAAAATCGATCATCTTTCGGACATACTTTTTCCCAATAGTCGGGTAATGCTGATACTGGAGGTCCTACAGTGGATTGCTTGGATTGCCGAGCGCCCAGGTTGTGTTATTAGCATTCTGCGTTCAATTAGGAGTGTTTTCGTGCATGAACCAGCTAAATCTGTCAACCGCGAAGTGAACTATGGCCTGAAAACTACTCAGGAATATTTGGCAAAAACGGCCAAATTCGACTGCTTCACTCTCAGACTTCTAGTGTTGGCGCCGGAAGGCGTAGAGCGATGGCGATGCATGGAAACTGTAGATCTCGTCACGCTGCGTCGTTTGACGGTTGGCGCATTGACCTATGATCAAAATTGCAAAAATGGCAACGTTTCCCGTTTAAGTAGAAAATCAAATAATAGAGCCGAGTCACTAAAATTTGAATTTCGCGCGCAAACATGGTTGTATGACGGCGCTGTTTAGCTCATTTGAAAGCCAACGCAAAGACCTATCGAACGGTGGGTAAGACGACCGGATCGGTTAAGGCACACCGTCGGTACGTTTGCTGATCTTGATGGCGCCCATCATATTTTGAGATTTGTTCCGGTCGGACCCCCTTGGTCTACTCAAACTAAAGCTAAAACTAAATTCCCGTTTTTTATTGAACAACCTGTATTCACACTGGCAGTGCATGGGTGCAGTCTGAATCCTGGAAATTGCTGAGGTAGAGCGGCGTGCCATCAGATTGGCAGAAGTACAGTAAATCGTAATTTAGTGTCTGTTGAACCGACAAAAAGTAGACCTCGGCTAGATCTCTGATGAGAGAAAACTTGAAGAACCAATCAAGCGTTAGGTTTTCCTTGATGATCACACTCAAAAGACTGCCTTTAGAACAGAACTTCCAGACCGACATCACTTCTGGACAGTCGATGCACAGGCCGACGAACTGGTTGAGGTTGTCGTGGTGCAACTCTCGCATCTGTACGTACACCCTGACTATGCTATTAAAGGCCAGCTTATCAGTCGAACCAGTCTCATTTCCTGAAGTTTCCGATTGGTCAGAGTGAAGTTGGTGTCGACGCTATGTCTTCTGATCGAGACTGTCATCCCTTGATACAGAAACCGGTTGGTTTTGTCGGCAAATCTCACCACCTTCCTGACCGAGTCACGACTAGAAAGGCTAGCTGCCGCCTGGGAATAAGACTTTTATTATCTAAGAGGAGTGACAGTAGAAAGAGACCGAACCGATTGGTGATCTAGCAGTAGCTCTGAATAGTTCACTCTCCACTGATTGGTCTGAAAGTTGCCGCGCAACTGACATCTGCAAATCCGTAATGCATCAGCAATGCGAACACATTTGATGCGGCTACTGTACCTAACACAGACAAATATCAGAATAGACGATGTTAGGAAACACAGCAGGGCCATAACACCGATGCCAATGAGCATAGTGTTCTGAGCTGCAATATCAGCGATATGGAAAGGGAACAAGTCAGAAAAGACTTTTGAAACTTACAATAATTGTTGACACAGAGTTCGTTCTGCCAACCGCAAGCAGGCCGATCAAACGGTCGATTTCCCTTTTGTCGGTTTGCCCAAATCTGACTCTCTTGATACAACAAACGCACCTTCTAAACGAAAACCAATTTTTCAAATGTCCAGCCCCGGTAATAAATAAAGTCGTTTCCTTCAAAACCTACCTCTCCCTTTTGTTTGTACATTCGAAGAACGGCAAACTCGACGTATTTTTTTCCTTTGGTTAGCCCTTTGATTACAAAATTCGGCTGTCTACTAGCCAATTCGTCCAGCACTACGTATCCGGATTTTCCTGAAACTGTTCAGCTCAACCAAATTTATAGAATTTTTACTGACCCTCAAACTGGGATTTCATAGCGTTCTCAATGATTGCTCTGCCGTCGCGCTTGCTTTTGCCTTGTCTCAGTGTTTTGTTGAGAGCCAGCGCGTACAAATACATGGCATCGTGCATGAACGGCGAATAAGTCGAGCCCTAAAAGGCACAGTATGATTGGTTGTGCGAGATAAGCAGAATTTGCATATAGTACGTATTGCTCGTCGCTTGTATTGGTATGGTAATAAAACGGCGCTTCAGCCATTTTTGCAGGTATGGATTTCTTAAAGAAATGTAGTGCCATGCTGTCTATCTGTTCCAGTTCAACCTGTAACAGAGATTTTGATTATACGAGCGTCATGTAATTTAGTGTTTATTTAGTTTAATCTTTCAGTACATCTTAAAAAGCAATATTAGCATTCTTGGAAGGCAGAGCCAGAGAGTCAATAAGGGACTTACTACGAGTGCTTTCTCAAAAGCCTTTTTAGCTCGCTCGTCCAATCCGTCCTTTTCAGTCCTGTAATCTATCCAGACTTTTGACCGATCCGAGTCCGGCAGATAATCGGGCAAAATAAAGACGAAATCATCTGTGTCCAGCCCTTTCTCGGCAACTTTCAACAGAAACCGTCTTCTATCCTCTGTACGGTCCAGACACACAACCACAACTGTAGGAAGAAAAAGGTGAAAGCTAATGGACAAATGTTTAGGTTTTAGTTTTGAGGTGGATATACAGGTTGTTCAGAAAAGGGAATTTACTTCCAGCTTTTGTTTTAGGAGAGGGATCTTTTAGCATCTCATTTGAAAGAGAGCGTAATGACCGATCGATTGACAAGTCGCAGGCCAAAAACCGTGGTCCGTGCAAAAACAAACCACTGAGTCGGGTAACAGTACAAGATTAGCCAGTTCAGTTCAGTTCCATATTTTTTAGTTTTTAATTTTTTATGGATTTTTCCTCAAATTCTGAATGGGAAGTGTATGCTTAGTTTTCCCCACAAAGCTATAGCAACTACTATTTAAAATCTGAATGCTATAGTTAAAAAGGGCACCAAGAGAAACCCAAGTCTACAAGTGGGTTCAACGTTTTCGAAGGGACTTCATTTTAGTTGAGAGAATGCCCGGACGTGGCCGGCGTGCACTCAGCAATCAGCTCTCCAACAATGGTTTACCGAAGGGTTTACTCTCCAACAATGGTTCAGCTTTGTGCGAGACATAGCAGACACTACTTCCCATTCCGTATTTCAGGAAAAATCGGTAAAAATAGGAGGAAATTGCAGTGTGTTGAACTCGCTCAATTTAACCGTTTACAGTACCCGACTCAGTGGTTTGTTTGTGGTCTGTGACAGCAGAACGGGGAAATAGCGGCCAAAAGGGGGAGGGGGGGAGACGGGGAGAGGGGGGCGGGTACCAAGAATATATAACACCAAGAATGTTCCACTCGGCGGCTCGGCGTAGTCAGCTGAGCGACCATGGCTGAACATAATCGCGCCTACGTAGGCGCGATCGCGACCACCTAGGCGCGATCGCGCCTACGTAGGCGCGACGCGACCACGTAGGCGCGAAATCTATGCTGCTTACCCCTGCAGAAAATGGGTCTAGACTTGTCGTAAGCAGATAAATGTGCGCCAAATTCAAATTGTTCAAGTACTAGCACCCTCCTAATGGCCTCAAATCTTCAGGTGACCTCTGCCATTTGTTTCCTTCCAAATCGTACTACAACCACTTCGACATTCCAGTCCGCCACTCACGATTTGCATGCCACCGATCTTCGCCGAAGTACTATCCCAAGAATCGGTCGATTTGGGAGTGGAAGAAAGTGAAGCTGCCGATTTCCCTTCAGCTTACCACAACTTCATCCCTTCTAGCTTCCATACTCTTTGTTTCAATATGCCCTGGGGGTCACCAGCCTAATCTTTTCTGATTCACTTTGAATCGTCCTGCCGAAGTACTATCCCAAGAATCGGCCGATTCAGGAGTGGAAAAAGATGAAGTTGACAATCTCCCTTCAGCTTTCCATTATTTTAACTCTTGTAGCTTCCATTCTCTTTGTTTCAATATGCCTGGGGGGCCGCAGCCTAATCTTTTCTGATACACTTTGAATGTCCTGCCGAAGACTATCCAAGAATCGGCCGATTCAGGAGTGGAAGAAGGTGAAGTTGACAATCTCCTTCAGCTTTCCATTATTTTAACTCTTGTAGCTTCCATACTCTTTGTTTCAATATGCCCTGGTGGGCCGCCAGCCTAATCTTTACTGATACACTTTGAATCGTCCTGCCGAAGTACTATCCCAAGAATCGGCCGATTCAGGAGTGGAAAAAGATGAAGTTGACAATCTCCCTTCAGCTTTCCTTATTTTAACTCTTGTAGCTTCCTACTCTTTGTTTCAATATGCCCTGGTGGGCCGCCAGCCTAATCTTTTCTGATACACTTTGAATCGTCCTGCCGAAGTACTATCCCAAGAATCGGCCGATTCAGGAGTGGAAAAAGAAGTTGACAATCTCCCTCAGCTTTCCATTTTTTACTCTTGTAGCTTCCTATTTTGTTTCTACCGGGCAACTACAACTACCGATTTTTCAGTTTACCACTATTTTAACTCTGTAGCTTCCATACTGTTCGATACCTTCTGGGCCTCCAGCCACACCTCTTCTGATCCACTTTGAATTGTCAAGCCAAAGTACTGCCGATTTCCCTTCATTTACCATTGTTTTAAGTTTGTAGTTCCATACTGCTTCGATATGCCTTTGGCTTCACTCTCGTTTAGCCAAGTCTGATTATGTTGGTCAGACTGGATCAGATATGTAGTATGAAATTTATTCAATTTTTCTAACTTCTTAACCCTGTTCAGCTAGGAGTTATTGTACTTAAATTAAAATTCTCATTAGGTAAGTCTGAGTTTGATGGTCCCGTCTGGTTTGACACTGTTATTGTAAATTCTATCTGTTTTCGCCATCGTGTTTTGCTAATTTGCATATTTTGACATCCAACCTATACAAGACTCTCATATCCGGACTTCCCTTCAAGAGGCCTTTAATTTAACTATAATAACGCCTATGTTAGAAGAGTGTTACAAAGTTAGAAAATCTGATCAAATGTGCTACTACAGTACCCGTCCAATCGGGACCATCATATAGACTTAGCTAAGCGAGAGGTTTTGAGAGTACCTAATGCCTACGTTACGACGCAGCGTTAAAAAGTTCGAAAATTTGCATAAAAATTTGATATTCAAAATGTCAATATGCAAATTTTCGAACTTTTAACGCTGATGTAACATAGGCGTGTAGGTACTCAATCAAAAGCTCGTAGTATGTTGATAGATGGTTGATGATCGGTATGTAGTAAGATATTTGATCAGATTTTCTAACTGTAACACTGCTTCCTAACATAGGCGTTATTATAGTTAAATAAAGCCTTTAAAGAGAAGTCCGGATATGGAGTCTAGTATAGATGGATGTCAAAATGTGCAAATTAGCAAAACACATGGCGAAAACAGCATAGAATTTGCAGATTACAGTGTCAAATCCAGATGGACCATCAAACTCAGACTTACCTATGAGAGCTTTAATTTAACTATAACGCCTTGTTAGGAAGCAGCGTCAAAGTTAGAAACTTTGCATCAAATATGCTTACTACAGTATCCGATCCAAGCGGGCATCAATTCAAATTACCTAAGCGAGAGTTTTGATTGAGTACCTACTCGCCTATTTACATGCAGCGTTAAAAAGTTCGAAAATTTGCATATTGACATTTTGAATATGCAAATTTTTTATGCAAATTTTCGAACTTTTTAACGCTGCGTCGTAACGTAGGCATGTAGGTACTCAATCAAAACCTCTCGCTTAGCTAAGTCTGAATATGATGGTCCCGATTGGATCGGATATGTAGTAAGCATATCTGATGAGATTTTCTAACCTTGTAACACTGCTTCCTAACATAGGCGTTATTATAGTTAAATTAAAGGCCTCTTAAAGAGAAGTCCGGATATGAGAGCCTTGTATAGGGATGTCAAAATATGCAATTAGCAAAACACGATGGCGAAAACAGCTAGAATTTGCAGATTACAGTGTCAAATCCAGACGGGACCATCAAACTCAGACTTACCTAATGAGAATTTTAATTTAAGTACAATAACCCTAGGTTAGGAAGCAGGGTTGAAGTTAAAAATTGATAAATTTTGCTACTACAGTTCCGATCCAGTTGGGCCAACATAATCAGACTTGGCTAAATGAGAGTGAAGCCAAAGGCATATCAAAGGGTGGAGTCAAGACTTAAAACAATGGAGTGAAGTGAAATCGGCAGTACTTTGGTGAAATTCAAAGTGGATCAGAAGAGGGTGGCTGGAGGCCCAGAAGGTATCGAAGCAGTTGGAAGCTACAAGAGTTAATAATGGAAAGCTGAAGGGAGTTGTCAACTTCACCTTCTTCCACTCCTGAATCGGCCGATTCTTGGGATAGTACTTCGGCAGGACGATTAAAGTGTATCAGAAAAGTTGGTGGCGGCCCCCGGGGCTATTGAAACAAAGAGAATGGAAGCTACAAGAGTTAAAATAATGGAAAGCTGAAGGGAGTGTCAACTCATCTTTTTCCACTCTGAATGGCCGATTCTTGGGATAGTATGGGGCGTTCAAAGTGAATCAGAAAAGTTAGGTGGTGACCCCCAGGGCATATCGAAACAAAGAGTATGGAAGCTAGAAGGGATGAAGTTGTGGTAAGCTGAAGGGAAATCGGCAGCTTCACTTTCTTCCACTCCCAAATCGACCGATTCTTGGGATAGACTTGGCGAAGATCGGTGTCATGCAAATCGTTAGTGGTGGACTGGAATGTCGAAGTGGTTGTAGTACGATTTGGAAGGAAACAAATGGCAGAGGTCACCTGAAGATTTGAGGCCATTAGGAGGGTGCTAGTACTTGAACAATTTGAATTTGGCGCACATTTATCTGCTTACGACAAGTCTAGACCCATTTTCTGCAGGGGTAAGCAGCATAGATTTCGCGCCTACGTGGTCGCGTCGCGCCAACGAAGTCGCGATCGCGCCTTGGTGTTCGCGATCGCGCCTACGTAGGCGCGATTATGTTGCAGCGCATGGTCGCTCAGCTGACTACGGCCGAGCCGCCGAGTGGAACATTCTTGGTGTTATATATTCTTGATTGTACTACTAAACAGCTAAAAACTGCTGCAGTAACTGCTAAAAATTAACCCAGAATTGTTTTATTTTCAAAAATTTCAATTTGAAAAAACATCTCTCGGAAAGACACCGCAAAAATAAACAAATATCCACCCTAGTTTGGTGTAGAATCAAAGTACGATAGTTCTTTGTTTTTGTCTTTTTCTTCTTTGCTCCATAAGAGAGGTATTGTACTGCATGCCACAATTTTCACCCTGACGAAGCTGTGGAATTTGCCCTTGCATCAAGCAGAGATTTACTAACTAACACCTGTTATCAGTTCGCGATTTTAGAGAAAAGGGTTGTTTATCTTCTAAAAATAAAAAAATGAAACAAATTTATAAAATATTTAGTTGCGAACCTTTAAAAATGTGGAAAATATGTTTGAAAAGCCTGCTGCTTATAACAAAGTGTAGTCATAGTCAAACGGTTTGACTACCTGGTCTTCTTTTGACTACGTATTTATGGTAAGGAATGTAGTCAAACTTTGACTTTGACTACCTGTCCGTTTGACTGCGATATCAAAAGTATTAACTACGACTTTGACTTTGACTAATAGTCATAACAACACTAGCAGGCACTGCACTTTATCACGCCGTTCTGCATCGCGATGTAGATTTTTGCGTAATCGATTGTCCGCTAAACTTTAAATGGCGAGGAGAAGCGGCGTAATAAAGAGCAGTGCGATGGGATCGGGAGAAGTATAAAAAATCGGCCCAAGGTAATGCTCACTCCTGGCTCGTTTCGGAATGAGTTGGAGGAATTCATCCAACTGTTGGTGAGCGGGAGTGTGAGCGTCAATTTTCATAGTCAGTCGCATATTGAAGTGCAGTCCACTGCGGTGCAACGTGTACAACAAGCCAGAGTGAAAGAAGTGGCATTTACGTCGCTCGTAATCGTCGCTGTACAGCAACGCAAACTCGTACCAATCGAAGAACGACAGCACCTCCGTAACCGCTTCACCCAGCCTTTAACTGTTTCTTGTATGTATGTAGACCTATTTCTTTTACAAATTTTAAAATTTAGTCGTAGTTAGTAGTCTCTAAAAATCTCCAAAAACAATTAGTAGTCCTAAGTCAATTTGTAGTCAGCAAAATCTTGAGTAAAATTAGCAAATTTTTAGGTTTAGGATATAAAACAATTATTTGAAAATCTAAAATAGTGAACCAAACAAGGGAGAGGTAGAGATTCAAGGAATAACATCTACTTTTCTACAAGGTGTGTTGCCAAAAATGCCTGTTATGCTTTGTTTAGAAACGGCCAGAAATTCAATAAATATTCCAAAATATAACAGGAAAATTGCTTTTCAATGACAAAAAAGTTGTCAAAACTAGATAAAAAGCTCAATTAACAAAAACTCACCGATAAAATGGCACCATTTCCGTTTCTAAATGGCTAATGTGCATGATATGACCAAATAAATTCCAGAATCTGCTGACTACTAATTCACAAATTAAAAAGGTATTTTGTAGTCATTTTGTAGTCACTAAATCTGAATATGTAGTCGTAGTCAATTTGTAGTATTGATGACCTCATAAAACCCCAAAAATTAGTAGTAGTGGTTAGTAGTCACTACAAAATAGGTCTATATACATTTGTATATGTATGCTGTGTACTGTCTGAGAGCTACAGGTTCAGTCAGTCCAGGCAGTTTGTCCATACTTGACTATTAGTAAGTATATTAGCCCTACTTAGCGTAGCAAAACTTGGCTGTGTATCCATACTGTGCTAAATTGGCCAGCCAAGGATATGTAGCTATACTAACCAAGTACGGTTTTACTCGGCCCTAAGGGGCCCATTGCGTACGCTCTGTAGCCATACCCGGCTATATAGCCAAGTATAGCTATAAAGAGCTCTTGTCGATAGCCGAGTATGGCTATGTAGTCATACTAAGCTACAGTACACTTAGGCTATAAACCTTAATTTTCGTTGATTTCTGATAGCCTAATAAAGCTACATAAGCTACATAGCCAATAGCCATACTCGCTTTATATCTTTAATAATCTTTATATTGGCTACAGGGATGTGAGGTGTGTTTTTTTCGTTTTTTTTCGGAAAAAAACATAAATCACGAAAAAAACTCAATCTAAAAATAGCTAATTTATATCATTTTTAAGTTAAAAATGGACTTTTGAGATGTATAATAGGCTACACTGACTCAAAACTGTTAGAAAAACAATAGAAAATACCAAATATGGCAAAATCTAAAACAAATATGCAAACTGTTGTACGAAAATTTGCATATAGTGTTTATGATGGAGCCTGTCAGTGACTGTTTCATGCCTGTTTCGTGATTTATATCTATGTAAGACGTGTATTTCTGTTCTGAAAAGACTCAGAAAGGCGGTAAAAGTGTTAGGAATAATAAAATCAGGCTAGAATACGCAGAACTTGAGCTGAAACTTTTTTCCGCGATTTTTGGAAAAAACTGAATGAAAACAGGCCGGGGGTTTTTTGAAAAAATATCCATCCCAGACTCCCACAGGCGTATACACTATTCCAGAGCAAGCATTGTGCGCATGTGTACAAACAATGTACTGTTTACAGTACGTAACAGATGGGTAACGGGAGCATGACTGACTTGCGTGCCGAAGGTACAGTGCGAGCGAAAGTGGGAAATCGAAATCGATTGCTCAACTCTGCACCAGTGGCTGCCCAACTAATCAAGGGAATATTGTAGTACTTTCCCATGATGCCTGCCACAATAGCTGCTAAAATAACCGAACCAAGTTAACTGATCAAAGTTTGGGACCATACATTCACACACTTAACGCCGTTAATGGTACTGGGACATAGGCTAGAGTCGGCTGAGGGTGTGCTAAATTTTCAAATCTTGAGGGGGCTGACGGGTTGACGAGATGGTAACCAAAAAGTCCGATTATTTGCTAAAATCAGGGGTTTTTGGCTTATTTTTCGCTAAAATAGGCTAAAATATACTATGTTTGTTTGTTTGTTTTGTCAGTTCCACTGTCTTTTTGGACAGCTCAGGACACCCCTCGCTCTTTTCAGAGCCCTTCAATGGGGTAGCCCTGCCTACAAACAACCCTCCCCCTTGCTGCCAATAGGTGCAATGGCAGCGCCGGTTCGGTTCGGTTCCCATTTACCTACTGGCCATCACCTCACCGGCTTTGTAGAGTTGTTGTTGTTGTTGTAAGTTTTTGTCCTTTCGGACTAGGAGTAGCCAACTGCTATAGAGCAGGAAGAGACACAAGGTCCGGCAGCCTCCTTAACAAGAGGAGGTGCACTTCAAATACTGCATAATATAGACACACATAGATGCAGTGTTTGTGTGTTAGGTTTTGTCTACTGTTGTCTATACGAATTGTACACATGCTTTTGGGTGTCTTGTTGGTAGAGCCCGTCTGTCAATTATTTGCAAATGATCTTCCGCTCTCGTTCTTTTCTTGTCTCTAAGCGTGTTGCTGCACTCTCTTGTTGCTCTTCTATTTGTGCTTCTCACAAGTAAAACGTTCGGTTCGGTTCGCTCAAATCGGTTGCTGTTACCGACTTAACAGGCTTTCGGCGGTCTGGGTTGGGCTTTACGTCGACTACTTCCAGTTGCTTCGACCGGTTTCGAACCCACAAACAACCGCTCTCACGGATGCCGGGGCCGCCGTGACACACGGGTTAGCGTCAACTACCTGTGGCCAAGACGCGACTAACTATTCTGAGCTCATTCACACACCTAATCTAGGCATACGTTTATCATAATTTTTCTGTACAAAATTCTTCCTAAAAATTCCTGACGGGGTAGCGACGCTTGAGGGGGCTATGTCAGAGCCTGAGGGGGTCAACCCCCTTAACTAGTGATGCAACCGGGAGCGGAATACCGGGATTCGGGAAAACCGGGATTACCGGGAAATGAGAATACCGGGAAAAACCGCAAATACCGGGATTACCGGGAATACCGGGAAATCGATCAAAACGCATGCAGCATGATAAAACATAAATGTTTTCAACATCCGGCTTAGCTATTGATACCATTTCTAGTCGGTTTTCTCAAGGATTTTCTCTCATAATAGGCTAAATAATGGTTAACTGTGAGATCAGATTTAAGTTGAAGGATTAGTGAGTTGGTTTGAGAGGCACCAGGCAGCTCGATGTCAATTGGACCAAAAGAGTTTTGTAAGAATAGCCAATCAATGAATGGTGTTGCTCAATTGAATGCCTTTATAAAGTTGGAAGCTTAGAAACATAAAATTTAAAGCCTAAACCAATATAAAAACATTTGGAACAAAAGGAAAAGCTGCAAAACATGACTGTTCGCTTAAATTGAGCAAGTAGCAGTCATTTGAAAACTTATTCAAAGTTTTGCGTGCCGCTGGTACTGGTGAGAAAGCGTTTGGTATACAGCAGATGTCACTGAAATACATAGTATCTGAAAAAACAGTCAATACTGCTATAAAATAATATTTTGCGGTATTCCCGGTATTTCCCAGTATTAGAGAATGTGAACCGGGATTAGAAACCGGGAGTGAAAATACCGGGAATTCCCGGTTCTTCGGGAAATACCGGGATCCCGGTTGCATCACTACCCTTAACCCTTCCCCTTTCCATATGGTGGTGGTGGTATCAGAGAAAGCGTTAAGAGCCTGATTGTAATGGCACATAAAAATCTCCAAATACGTATTACTGGTACCAATGGAACATGGAGGTCCGATTATGACGTCCACTTCATCCAAGGCAAACAGTCTTGTGGCTATACCGGATGCCAGCGATTCTTCGCATTCCGGAAAATACCACTTGAACCTGTAATTTATCAGTCTGTACCGTCGGAAATTGTGCTCTTTAATTGTAAGCATTGCTGTCTGTCCGCGCTTGGAGTTTTTGAAAAATCAAAGATTAAGGCCAACGAACATACAAAATAGATCGTACTCTTTTGTACTGTTGGAATGGGTATGGAATTTTCAAGGTCCAAAGCTAAGGATTTAGACATTTCCAAGCAGAGTGCGAGCAATACCTGAAAAACCGAATACCCCAATACCCAATCCATACATGTAACAGGTCATCCGCCGATGGGGGGAGGGGGGGTTGGGGGGGGGGTCTGGCGCCGGCCGGGGGGGTCTGAGCCAAAATTTTGGGGGAGGGGGGTGGGCACTAAAAAACGCTCAAAAATCGAAAAAATCGCAATTTTTTGACTAAAAATTGCCAAAAATCGCTAATTTGGGCTGAAATACAGCTAAAAAGTGCTGTTTTGCAGGCGATTTTGGCAATTTTTGTGTATGAAATTGTAAAAAATTGCAAAAATTTGCTCGAAAATTTACTTGCCAGAAAAATCGGAGGGGGGGGGGGGGTCGGTGAAATCGTCTCGGGGGGGGGGGGGGTCCCCATCCGGGGGGGGTCTGGCCTATTTCGGGTGGGGGGGCAGACCCCCCCTGTTACATGTATGACCCAATCCCAACACCTGAGACCCCCAATACCCAATACAGTCATGTCTCGTTATCCGGACAAGTTGGGACCGGCCAATTTTGTTCGGATTAGCGAATTTCCGGATTAACGAATCAAAGCTAAAACACTGTTTTTCGGGTCAAATGTCTAAATGACAGCTTTTTGTTAGTTGCATATCAGATTCTGCAGCTGTACCTCCTAATTAAAACCCAAAAACTTATTTCAGCTGATTATAGCTCCTAAACAGGCAAAAATAATCACATTCTGACTTAACGAAAAGCATTATTCAATTTTTTCTTTAAACTTTATCGTCCCTTTGTTAAAACCTGACACTACTGTAGAGCAGCCATTCAATTGAAAATTAAGAGCCATATTTTTTAAGAACCGGGCAGGTCCCCTTATAAGGGCGGAACATGAAGTTTTCTGACCTATACTTTTTATGTGATGAATCAATAGGTCTTTATTAGAAAACACCACTTGGTGGTATACTGTGGTATTTTTGCTCTGCGATACCGCTTGGGGTATTTATGGCCAAAAACGTGATTTTGGACATTTTCAACTGGTTCTCCAGTGCGCAATTGCCGATCGTGGTCATATCTTCAGCATAAATTAGTCTTACTATGCCCACTGCACCCACAAAGTTTGGGGCTGATCGATTCAGGCCAGCGTGAATACCGTTGATTTTAGGGCTTATTTTAAAAAGTGAAAAATAATTTTTTGACGTCCCTCGCAGATTTTGGCCATACTTTTAGGGAAGATAGAACACGTCGTCCTCTACACGTTGGTGTTTTCACTTTTTTTGGCATCGCCCGAATTTCTGAGTTATTCATGTTTTAATATTCCAAAAAAAATTTGCGGTATCTTTTAGAATCATTCACAATTTCAGGCTCCATGAAGCTAGAGCGACGCGCTGTAGAGCGTTGGACGTAGAATGTGATGGGCTATCCAACTATATACGGGAAATTGATCTACGACCACTTATACCAGAGTGGCACTAAGTCAAAGTTTCGATCGAAAATGAAGCAAGCTCTGACCTGGTTTTCTTCAGATTTTGACACCTGCTGCCGAACTAATTGGTCAAATGGCGTAGATTCGGCCGTCAAATGATAGCTGAGATTCGTACGATTCCGAAAATGACCATATTTTTGCTCTAGAGTGCCTTGTTCTCACGATATGGGCATTTAAAAATATTTGCGAAGAAAATGACTGCACTTGTTATATCATCCTGGTGTGAAAGTGACTCAAATCAATCATATGTAGGATACATAGCCGTGAAATCTGCATCACCTAATGCAGTTTTCAACACTAATTATAAAAACTACAGCGGTTTTTCAATATGACCAGTCCTGAGTGACTTATTTTCTCCTGGTGCCCAAGCATTCACATCATACATGTAACAGGGGGG
>JASANB010001488.1:0-12649 GCA_030248155.1 Sabatieria punctata
AGCTTCCGCAAAAGAGCGAGATACCGAGTGTCACTTAGCAAAGGACTACATGTAAGCCGGGCACATTAGCGTACGCACGTTGCCGAAACGCGGAGGTAATTTGGCGACGAAATTCGATCGACCGGTGCGCCCGGAATTTGCCTCTGAATAGTCAGATTTGATCAGCCGTTGAACCAATTGTGTCCCGCCGAAATGCGACACCCCGCCGACGCAGATTGGGTCTAATGCAAAGCCCGTTATTTAAACGCGCCTCGCCTAATAGAGACCAACCAGGAAATCGAGTTTTTGGGCCCAAAAATTTTGAATAAACACCGGCTGGCGCAAAAACTCTATTATTTATTAAGCAGACCGGCGTTTCTAGGCGATTTCTGACAACAAACAGCCAGTGCATAGCGATGAACTGGGGTTATCTTGCTATTCCGCTCATTTTCGTTGGCTCCTGTCTGTGCAACGATAGAAAAATCTATTACGACATGGCAGTTTGTTCAAACGGAACGATTTTTGGCCCGATCAACCAAAAATTCCTGACCGAATGCGTTGTTTTGCTGCAAATTTACAAAGAATTCCTGGCAGTTAGAAAGCTGAGTGACAGTCCGTGGATTTCCTACAAGGATACCTACCAATCAATGAAAGAAGACCACGCAGAGCGGGCTAGAATGTTGGTAAAGTTGCGAAAATACTCGACCAATTGTGAGACACAGCTAGTGAAGCATGAAAAGTGTGCAAAAGTGGACAAACTGTTGACCGGGTTGCAGTTTTTTCGCGGAGAATTCCAGAAACTTCTCAAGATTATTTCGGCAGATCAGGCACTGAAGTATCTTAGAGACCAATATCGCAACTTACAAACCAGCTTACAGCTCATATTCTAAATTACTTTGAAAAGCTTCTAATTAAAATTGTGAAAGAAAAGTTACTGATAAACTATAAAATTATGTTATAAAACGCAACTGGAAACCTGAACGTGATGGGTTGAACCAACTGAATAAGACTTTATTAGTTACGCATACGCATTACGCAGGCACTACTTATGGCTCGGCCATGAAGATGGAGTAAGTTCTACCTGCTGAATAATAATAATAATAGTTCGACCAATCATAAAGTTAACGTTGGGCAGCAAATCAGTTTCACCAGCGAAAACGCAGTCATACAATTGGTTGGACTACTGAAAAAATGGTTGCGCACAAGTAGCACATATAGTAGCAGTGCAATCAATACGATACACTAATACCCGTCCCAATAAGTTACAGTAACCTAACATACATAGTACAGACAAGGGAGAAAACTGCATCAATAAAATCAAGTACAATAGACCAGCCGTTAAACAGCGACAGTTCCTAATGTTCAATCAGACTTTTGATGATTTTGTATGTCAGGGGTCTCCGAAGAGCACAAACTGGTTACAGTAATAAGTACTTTTCTTTCATGATATTCGTTTCAAAGGGCTTAGCGCAGTTATCGTAATCATATTTTTCTTCATCAAACCTTTACTGCAATGTTGTTCAGTACACCAACCTATTATTAGTCGTAACTAACATTTTCACCTAAATTGATTTAAGTTTAGCAACCGACGAAAACATTGGTTGTACTATAGAATAAATCAATACCACTCGTGCAAACCAGTTTGCAGGACCGCTGACTGTACCAAGTCACGAAATCAAATGAAGAACAGTTTACGGTGTTTTAGCCATGCAATGGGGCAGTATTATTAGAAACAACAAGAGCTTTTTCTAAGTCTAGCGGTGTTTTCAACCGGCAAAAATAGGTAAAACGAGCACAAAAGACGGGCAAAGTCTAGCGGTGTTTTCAACCGGCAAAAATAGGTAAAACGAGCACAAAAGACGGGCAAAGTAGTAAAAAACAAAGAGGTAAAGCTTTACTAAAACTGACAGATACAATGAAGGCAAGACTCAAGCTAAAATAGCCAAATACAGTAGTTCTGTGCAAATACTGCCCCAGTGCCTTTTCACGATTTCACACGTAACAGTTAGTACTATTAGCGTTCAGGGCTCGCTCAGTTCAGATCACATATTGCTTGACTGTACGCAATATCCAGAATAAACCGACAGTACAGACAAGAAAGGAGGTAAATAGCGATTAGTCAAGTCAGCTTACAGTTCCAGTACAGTGCGGCAGGCTCGAGCCACTGAAAACAGCGAGGCGCGCGAGCAGAGAAAAACACAAGAAAGTGTATACGACGCTCCCAACCTTTATCACAGCAGAGCACAGCCCAGAACGGCGCTTTTAACTGACGCTCGGGTACAATCCTGTCTCTCCTCCGAAAAACGATCGCTTAGACGGAGGGATCAGATGCGAAGGCAGCTCGGTCGGCATCTCGTGACCTGCAACAGAACCACTTGACCATACATGGACCAGCTAAAAAGACCAGTCCCCTAACCGCTCTACTCCCCTCCCCGAGACAGTTTAGGGACACGACCCAAAAATACAAGTAGCGGCTCCAGTAATAACAAACTGGCTCAGAAATCACTAACTGTTTAGCTTAAAATTTATTTTGAAGCTTGTCAAATAAATTTTTACCACATTGCATTCATCAAGAAGTTAGGTTTGATTAAGTTACAATAAAAAAGGAAGTAATAGCAGTAAAAAATTAATGATAGCTTAGTGACACGGTAGGGGTAGCATAGATATAACAAGACGGTTCTTCAAAATGAGTGTATCAAACTTTAGATAGTTTGATCATTTTGAAGATCCTCTCAGTTTTAGAGGCAGAGACAGATTTTTTAGAATTTTTTTACAAAATTAGACCGGCAGCAGAGAAAACGTCAGTAAACTTTTATTTGAAGAAAGTGGGTGTGCAATTCTTTCAGATGCAGTCTTCTCTTTCAAGCAGGTCTTGCTGACAGTAAGCTATTCAGATAATTCTTTCAGATGATTTTCCCTTCCAATCCAAATAATTCTGGCACTCTTTAGGCAAAACTTTCAAAAAGCAGCTTTCGCTTCCAAAGAATTCTGCCAATCTTTAGGCAAATCTTTCAAAAAAGCAGCTTTCGCTTCAAAATAATTCTGGAACTCTTTAGGCAAATCTTTCAAAAAGCAGCTTTCGCTTCCGAAGAATTCTGGCACTGTTTAGGCAAATCTTTCAAAAAGCAGCTTTCGCCTCCGAAGAATTCTGGCACTCTTTAGGCAAATCTTTCAAAAAGCAGCTTTCGCTTCCAAAGAATTCTGGCACTCTTCAGGCAAATCTTTCAAAAAGCAGCTTTCGCTTCCAAAGAATTCTGGCACTCTTTAGGCAAATCTTACAAAAAGCAGCTTTCGCCACAAAAGAATTCTGGAACTCTTTAGGCAAATCTTTCAAAAAGCAGCTTTCGCTTCCAAAGAATTCTGACACCATTTAGGCAAATCTTTCAAAAAGCAGCTTTCGCTTCCAAAGAATTCTGACACGATTGAGGCAAATCTTTCAAAGCAGATTTCCTTTCCAAAGAATTCTGGCACTCTTTAGACAAATCTTTCAAAAAGCAGCTTTCGCTTGCGAAGAATTCTGGCACTCTTTAGGCAAATTCTGGCACTCTTTAGGCAAAGCAATTCTTGGTGAAGCATACGTAGCAAAGGGCACTGAAATTGAGGAATTTCCACAGAAAGGAAAGTCATTAG
This sequence comes from Sabatieria punctata, assembly GCA_030248155.1. Lineage (NCBI taxonomy): Eukaryota > Metazoa > Nematoda > Chromadorea > Araeolaimida > Comesomatidae > Sabatieria > Sabatieria punctata. The sequence goes on from JASANB010001488.1 coordinate 3,610, forward strand.
GCATCTTTTTGAAATTTAGCAATTTTAGTGCCCTTCAGATACACGGGTCAACGGGTGCCCAGTCATTAGTACTGTATCTACTGTATGTTATGCGAAATGGGGATCGATCGCCTTTACAAATTTCATTCGAGGCTATACTCTTGGTATTACTAAAAGATCACAGTTAGGTGGACCGCCCTAGCTTTTAGTTTTCGGCACACAGCACCAGCAGGAGTTGTAAGTTTTGCACCAAAATTGTGCAGGTACAATATAGATATCCAAAGGCATTGAAAATAAATTATGAGTGATGGGGAAAACTGTCCTTTCCTGTGTTGAACTGCAGTAGGATATCAATAGAAAGCTTGAAATGCACTAAACAAATGGACCAAAATATTATCATATTCTTATTCCTTCTATTTCTGTTTAAAAACCCCAACAACACTGCAGTCAGTAGTACATACGTATCTATATTACTGACCATACATGTAACAGGTCATCCGCCGATGGGGGGAGGGGGGGTTGGGGGGGTCTGGCGCCGGCCGGGGGGGTCTGAGCCAAAATTTTGGGGGAGGGGGGTGGGCACTAAAAAACGCTCAAAAATCGAGAAAAATCGCAATTTTTGGCCTAAAAATCGCCAAAAATCGCTAATTTGGGCTGAAATACAGCTAAAAAGTGCTGTTTGCAGGCGATTTTGGCAATTTTTTGTGTGTGAAAGTGTAAAAAATTGCAAAAATTTGCTCGAAAATTTACTTGCCAGAAAAATCGGAGGGGGGGTCGGTGAAATCGTCTCGGGGGGGGGGGGGGAGGGGTCCCCATCTGGGGGGGTCGGGCCTAAGTCGGGTGGGGGGCAGACCCCCCCAGACCCCCCCTGTTACATGTATGTTACTGACACTCTTTTAAGCAATTATTTCTGATAGTAAAAGTTTCAGACCATACTTTCAAAAAGCTTTTTTGTCTTTTAAGCAATTGTTTCTTACAGTAACTCTTTAGGTAGTTCTTTAAAAATCAGTTTTGTCTTTCAAACAATTTTATCAGACTGTAAACTCTTCAAATATTCCTTTAAAAAGCAGTTTTCTGTTTTGCTTCTTTCAAAAAACAGCTTTCAGTTGAAATTCACTGTAAACTGTTGTCAGTTTTTGGTCCACAGAACCAGCACGACTTGGAATTTTCGAGCCAAACTTTCGCCATAGGTACCCAGTTATCTTGTTAATACATCCTGAAAATCTGAGTCAAATTCATAGAGAAATGACTGAGAACGAACCGTTCGAGTAAACTCTCCTTCCTGCTGGAGTGTCTAAAGGCTAGCAGCTTTACAACGAACGAGCCGAACGGCGCCGAGAGCACACGCTTTAAGATGCAATTGCATCCTACACGCTTAACGAAAAGCTAATCTTATACCGGCAGCCTTGGCTGCCGGTAAAAAGAGCTAATTCTATAGCCTCTCTAGAGTACAGTTGTCTGTGTAGAGAAGGAAGGTACCTTCTAATTTCAAGTTGATCAGGTACTGGGCGAGAGCGAATTCGTCCTGATCCAGCATTCCGTCTTTGTCACAGTCTGACAGCTTCCAGATCTTGCCCAGCATTGAATTGGGAAGCTTCGACTTGACCATGTGCGCCTTGGCTGCCGCCCCTACAAAACGCTTATTATTTGTAAATCGATAAGCACAACTTGCAATTATGCAAATAGGTAAATCGTGAAGTTCTGTCTGTTGGCTTCTGACATTATGTGACCAATACTTTTCACACGCCCGCATTAGTTTCGGTCATACATGGGATGGAAAAATCAGGTGGTGTGGAGGTAGTCTCGGGCAGGGCTCCAAAAAACGGGGTGGGGGAGGGGATTGCGGGCGGTTGAGGGGGGATTTGGCCGGCGAGCTGGTATACCCTCATCCCCGGCCCATGTATGGTATCTCGTTTTGGCCGGCGACCAGACAGACGCTAAGTTAATTTCGGTCTTTTTTGGACAACCTGTATGTAAACACAGTTGAGTTGGACTGAGGAGACGGACAACAGATTACAAACCACTGGTATTCTACTTTGGCGCTTGAACAGTACACAACACGTGCATGGAAACATAATAAAAAGGCGCCGAACACAGAAGAACACAAGAAGCGAAGCAGATCTGACCACATCTCAACCAACGGCGGGCAAGCTGCTGACCAGAGGAGACTGGCGGTAGTGGCGCACTGAAACTGCCCCAGTGATGTTTCATACCGAGCACAAAAGCAGCAGCACAATACATAATAATAGCAAGAATGCATAAAAGAGTAGCAAGAATATGCCACTGAGCGGCCGGCCGACTGTTGATGCGCTGCTCCATAATTACCGGAGGTGTCGTGAAATTCGCGACCTCTCCGGTAATTATGGTGCAGCGCATCCACACTCGGCCGGCCGCTCAGTGGCATATTCTTGCTACTCTTTTACACATTCTTGATAGTAGTAAGAGTGTGAATAAAAGGGGTGACCAGAGACCTGTGATCTTTCCGTCGACGGGGCTGAGGGTGGTGAAGAGCTCGTCAGCTTTGTACCGGTCCTGACTCACCACCCACTCCGGCTCGCCTGCGCCGCGGTCCACGCCCTCTCCTTTGCCGAAGCCGAACGGCGTCTCATCGTTGTTGAACGCGCCTCCGCGAACTGTCCGATCCGGCGCCTCGCCATCCTGGGTCGGTCTCTGGTCCGCCTCTTCTTTCGGAATCTGCGCCATCAGCCGAGCTGAAATCTCTACGTACAGCAACAACCTCCACTAGTCAGTCAGGCACTTAACGCCGGTTATGGTAGTACTGGTAGTATAATACTGGTCCCATCACAGCGGCCGAACGTATTTCTGGTGCCAGTGCCAAATACAGTGTTGGCCAAAAAAGAACAGCTGGCCATTTTTGAGTTTTCCGAATAATATCAAATGGCTTTATGTTCAGCGGTCACCACCTTCATTTTTGGCAATGCTAATTTTTCAGCTTCACTGAAAGTAAAAATGGGTCAGATTTTAACTGGTTCTGCTAGAAAGCTGACCTCTTCAGGGTTTAAGTACATGTATAGATTAGTTAACCTGCAAAATTTGGTAAGATCCGATGAACGGTTGTTGTTCAAAATTGACGTCAGAAAATTCGTGTCAGTTCATTTCGGATAGGGCACAATCCACAGCTACAGAAGGCTAACAGGCTAGGACTTGGCCAAAACAAACTGTAAATAAATAATAATCGTGCCAAAAATTGGTTTCATTCAATTAAAAATTGACGGAATGGCGGTCATTTGAAATTAATCGGAAAACTTGAAAAAAGGCCAGCCGGTCATTTTTCGCCAACGCTAACCGGTACCATATATGCACCAGTGCCATAAACGACGCCGACTGATAAACGAGCCATTGACGACTACCAAAAAAACCGTGCCATTTATGGAGTTCTACTGTAGTACAGTATATAAGCACCGACAGGACTGACCGATATCGCTGGCGAGCATGTTGTCCACCACCTCTATCAGTTTCTGTTTGAGAGGGTTGAACTTGCTGAAGTCCTGCTGTTGCAGTGTCTCCTGCATGCGTCTGAGGTCGGGGAAGTCGCCGATGGAGATGCCGTGCTCTCGCTGTATCTGGGCGTAGATCTTGTCCAGGTTGGTGATCAGCTCCTTCTTCTTCTTCTCCTTGCCCATCATAGACGGCATGTGCTTCTTCAGCTCGGCGATCACGTACGCGTGCACCTGAACACACTCTCTCTCTCCTTCAGTTGTTTTGACGCTCGCAAAGCAATCGGCTTTCGCTTGAAATCGTCTGTTTACGCTCCTCTCAAATCCATACATGGATTTGTCTCTAACCTACCAATCCTTAAACGTTTTTCCAGCCAAACTACGACTTTTCTGGGCCAATTTTTTGGCAGTATCAAGCAGGCGGACGAGAAATATACAGGGGCCGCGAAAAAAACAACCCAGTAGATTTTTTGCTTAGGCAACCGCAAATATCAACCGATTTGAATGGATCTTTTTTGAATTCTTGAATGATAGACAGATAAATTCTTGACAGATTGGCGCAATTTTCATTAAGATACTCTGCTCGGTTCTTGAAACAAATTCCTACAGCTAAGGGCTAACGTTATGAGGCTTACTGGTGACCGACACACTTAGTTACTTCACCAGTAAAGTCTCATTAGCCACCAGCAGTAGGAATCTGCTGTATTATAAAGTGTAACAGAATCGTTCTTGCTCATTGCCAAAGTCTGTTTTGACTTTGAGCGTAAGTATCTCAGGAACTAAGCAGAATATCTTGAAACTTTTCACCATTTTTTCAAGAATTTACCTATCTTTCATTTAAAAAGGATTCATTTGAATTTGAATCGGTTGAGATTTACGATTGCTACAGCAAAAAATCTGATGGGTTGTTTTAATCACTGGTTGTTCATTACCTAAATCAGTGTTTCAAATTTAATCGCAAATATCTCAGGAACCAAGCAGAGTATCTTAGTGAAAATTGCACCAATCTGTCAATAATTTATTTGTCTTTCATTCAAAAAACATACATTCAAATTGGTTGAGATTGCGATTGTAATGGCAAAATAAAAAAACCTGCCGGTTGTAGTTATTAAACGGAACTAAGCGGAAAGACAAAGAGAAGAGAGTGAAACCTTAGCCAGACGGGCCCTTTTGATAAGGTCGTTGAGCTTTCTGAGCGCAGCGTTGCGCGGCAGTGCTTTAAGGTCCTGGAACAGATCGTGTTGCTCGTCATCGAACAGACGTCGGTTGATGTCGTAGTGCAGCGGCTGGTCCCAGAACGACCCGATGTACACCCGAGACACCTCCGGCGTCCGAAACACCTGCAACACACCCCTCCAGCCTCTCACGCCTTATTTAACTATAATTTGGTTAGTGTCAGCGGTCAATATCTACCCTTTTGGGTAGCCCGTTCTTATTCTTGCAGTGCAGTATTACTTGTAAGCCTCGTTATCTAGGTGCCTGATTATGAAGTTAAAACAAATGAAGCGTTCAGACGAAGAAATGCCTCTCTCCAGTCCAAAATAGACGAAACGAGAAAATTGAAAACTAAGCTAAGATTTCTTTCTTTCAATTCAATTCGAATGCGTTATTTCCATCATCTGCCACTTCACTTACAATGATGGCTCCATACAAGTAACAGGGAGGTCTAGGCGTCTGGCACCACGACTTGGACGAGGACCCCAGATGGGAACCCCCCTCGAGCCTCGAGATTAGTTTTTCCACCACGCCCGCTGACATTTACGGAAAGTAAATTTTTGGAGCAGTTTTTTTGCTATCTAGAAATCTGGAAATTGGGACATCCGGACCCCATGACACATGTATGCATTTCAAACAGAATGTTTTTCTGATTCTAAACATGCAATCCGAAAGTTTCTACGGTCATTTGTTCCCGAGTTATGAGGCGAAAACTGGGAGGGTCGAAAAATTGAGTCTTTCAAAAACAGCTGGGGAGGTTTAATGTCTTTTAGGTCAGGTTAAACTAAAATACAAAGTTTTAGTCAAAAGGGAGACAAAAATTTTCGATTTGTCCGGATGTTAAGGAGCAAAGGTAGATTCCCAGAAAAACAGAATGTTAAAGTGGAGAGGAAGGTAAATAGGGAACTAACCTTTCCTAAAGACCACATGAGGGCGCCGTAGACGCGCATCAACTGCTGGTGGTCGACCATGTCTGCTTTGTTCAGCACTATACGAATCTTGTCTTCATTCCCTGAAAGGCCAACACTCCACTCTAATACAAACCATTCAAACATGCAACAGTGGTGTTTGCCCCCACCACCAACTACGCTAAGACCATACGATTTTTTCCACCCAGTCCGAATTTTATTCGAAGCATTATTAGTTGAACTTTTTTTGCAATCTTTTTACAATTGGAGGAAAATTGCTGAAATTGTATTTCAGTCGTAATTAGCGACTTTTAGTAGATCTCTACTACTCCCTACGATTTTGGACTCAGACGCGAACCCCTCCCCTCCACAGGATCACCTGTTTTAGTACATGCACTGCAGAATACTTGACTATGGCCAAAAACTCAGTGCTTGAGTGGGAATTTTAGTAGTAAAGCAGAGTTTACCTTTACAAACCACCTCCCACATCGAAACAAGCCGCATGTCAGTTACCATAGCATCCCTGCATTTTAGCTTTATACATAATGCAGACACATACACGCAATGCTTTACGAAAGGAAGGAGACTATTGGAAAACAAGTCCATACATGTGCATGGGGGGTGCCCAGGGGGGACAGGGGGGGGACGAAAATGAAAATCTACCAAACGTTGCTAGAGGCTGCTAGAAAGCCTCCAGATGCGTTTTTAAGCCATAGAAATCAATTTTGGCAACTACGCAACTACGCACCCTTCCTCTAGGCAACTACGCACCAAACCCGAAATTTTTTCAAATTTTCCTGGAAAATTTCGATTTTTTGGCAATGTTTCTATCAGAAAAGTGGTTTTTGGCAATTTTTTGTCGAAAATTTGATTTTTACCACAAATTTTTTAATTTAAACCGAAAATTTCGTATTTTTACACAATAATTTGGACAAAAATTCAAATTTCCCGCCAAAATTTTGGTCAAAAATTCAAATTTCCCGCCAAAATTTGAATTTCCCACCGAAAATTTGCACCTATATCCAGGCAACTACGCACGGAGACCTGGTCGTCCCTCCCTGAGCCGCCGACCATGCACATGTATGAACAAGTCAAATATCATAAATGGGCTGGAGCGTGAGGGGGTTACCCCCTCTCGCCGACCAAAACCCCCTTCGGCGGTAGGTCCTACTTCCCTCCGAAAATTTTGGCGCCTTTTTTCGGGGAAAACAGAAAATTTGGGTCCAACTCCACCTAGACGGTTCATACCCTAGTCCGGCCATACCATACCCCTCCAAAACTTTGGCGACTTTTTTCGGAAAGCAATTTTATGTTCTCCAGACCCACGCCGAAAAACCACATACCGCTCCGGATTTTTGCGGCCCATATATGAGAGGTAGAGGGAAAGGAAGAACAAACCAGCTAAGGCCTCGATGCAGCGCTTGAACTCGTCTGAGATGTCCAATTTGTGAGCGTCAAAGAGAAGAATTATCCTATCCACTCGCTCGGCAAACCACTCCAGCACCCCTGTGAAGTCGTAACCTCTGTCTATCCTGCAACAAACTCTCTTCTCTACACTTCAGCCCTTCACACACGTCTTGGCCACCAGAACTAGTACATAATAATGCACACGGTCAGTATGTTAGAAGACCAGCTCAACCATCACAGCTATCAGTTTGTCAGGAGCAACAAGCAGTAAAGATCTATGCACCTTACGAGTAGAATGAAACATTCTCATGCACAAACTCGGACAGGCTGTTCCGAATTTGAACAGGTTTGCGCAAAGCGCAATTTGCGGTTGATATTTTTGCCGGTAGCAATTTTCATTTAGAATCCTAGCCAGACAGATCCATACATGGGCCGGCGGTCTGGGGTATCCGTCTCCCTCGGTCCGGCATGCAGCTTTCGCCAAAAGTTCAATTCGCTTTTTAAGGTAAAATAGTTAATTTTGGACATTTTAACCCCCCGACCTGAGAATAAGTCACGCCCATACGGATTTTTCCGGCGCTAGTATGGACGGATCCTGTACATTGTCCGAGGAGTTTGCCCATCAAAACCTTTTTTCCCCAAATATACTGTACGTTAAATCAACCCCTACCGACCTCGGTGGATGACCTTTTACATGTACACTAATTTACAGTTACCAATTATTTCATAAATTATAATACACAATACAGTTGCGCATGCAGAGTGTAGTGAGCAGTCTAGTCAAACCAATGCACTAACCCCGAGCCTAACCAACCAAGTACCCTGATTATGCAATTACGGTGAGAGTTAAAGAAAGCAGCAAGCAGCGGCTGTAGTAGTACGGCCCCAGTTTATTAGATAATAAATGGTAGTTGGGCTCTCAGCGAGCCAAAGAGAGTGCAGTATAAGTCTTTTCTAATCAAATTAACGCAGCAGCACGCATGTCGTTTGGTCGTCAATAAAACGGAGACTGCTGGCTGGCCGGACTGGTGGTCCGAAATTAAAAGCCAATCGAACCCAAAACCCGACTACTAAACCACACACCCGCGGTACTACGTTTGTGCTGCAATAGGAAATTAGAAGTTGGTCAGTCTGGTGCCCTGATCAACCGAAAACCCCCAACTACTAATCCGCGCACCGCACACCAGGCAGCAGCGGCCCTCGGTTATTATTCTGGTACAGAGTCTGCGAGAAGGATCTAGAGGTTCGTCAATCCGGGAGCCCTCCTCCTAGACTGACGAAAATCTAATCGCTGCACCGCGAACGCTGTACCAGACGAAATGAGGACAGCACTCACCCCACACTGGAAACCCGCGAAGGCCCAGCGAAACTGGGATACTCAAACTTGCAACTACTACAACAGACTTACTAGATTTGAGAAACTACCAAGACCTACGACTGACCTTTGCTTCTCGCCTGACAAAATGCCGGGTGTGTCGACAATGGTAATTGACTTGAGCACATCATTGGTTGACATGGAGCACTGAAATCTGTTCAGAAAGTTGTTGCCGAATTTGGACAAAGGGCGAAACTGCTTCTTGGCATCCACCACTAATGCATTGCCGGGTATTACCTAGAATTTGTTTGTTAAATTAAGAAAACCAGTGGTAGAGGTGACACTCACTCCTTCCTCATCGCCATGCATAACCGCAATAAATCGATCGGTGGTAGGCTCAGGGCCGATTCGCATTCCAGGGAAGTCCTGCTCCAACAGGTAGCGGATGAAGGTGGTTTTGCCAGTCGAGTACTGACCCACCAGCAGGATCATTGGTTTTGCATCGAAATCGGGCTCATCTGCAAAACCGCCCCTGACAAACACTCACACATGACAAGAAACATCAACACCACAAAGAATGATAATGTCAACAATGGCCGACGTCAAAGTCAGGTTTCGCTGAACAAACAGATGGAAAGGATGTTTGAATGGACTAAGTTAAGTTGGATCTGTATTATTAAAAATTCGATGGATTACACATTTTCTTTGATCATTTATAAATTCTATTTTGTGATCATTTCGGTAGCACGGACACCGTC